>JAAGAY010144557.1:0-57483 GCA_011801015.1 Ardeotis arabs | reverse complement strand
GCGACCTGATCTAGTGGGGGATGTCCCTGCTTCTTGCAGGGGGGTTGGACTAGATGACCTTTGAAGGTCCCTTCCAACCCTAACCATTCTATGATTCTATGATTCTATGAAATGAAATGCCAGTTTCTTTTTCTCCATGCAAAAACAGGGGTGAAATTAGATTCTAGAGAAGGAAAGACCGCCATCCTTCAGTAGGCATTCCAAGTACTTGCAGTTGTGAGCGCTCTTTCCCTTTCCCACGTGTTTCACAGCCTGTTGTGCCTCAAACAAGGATATTAGCACTTAAAATATTTTTCTGAGTCCCCTGCTGGTGGCTTAGGCACTGACCATGTTGAGCTGTCAGGCAGAGAAGCCTGAGAAGCAAGACTTACCATGCCTTGGTAGCCTTATTCATTATATAAAAGAAATAAATGCTATCTAAAATCCACCTATGCCTGAGTGAGGGCTTCCTATTACTCTATGTGCGCGTGCTTGTGCATGCGTATGTAAAAGGCAAAATATACAGCCATATTTCAAAAGAGCTGACTGTTCAGATGACCGCTACAAAGCACTGAGCTGGAGTGTCTGAGGTGTCTAATGGCCCTGCAGCACGGCGGTGGCTGTTCATCGACAGCGGCAGGTTGGCAGACAGCAGATAAATCTGTGGTGCACGTGCCCACGCATAATGAACACTATCTTTATGTACTGTCTCTGCTGTGTAATCATCTATTAGTGCTAATTGCGAGAGCCTAGGGTTGAAGTGGCCTTTCACATTAAATAATACAATAATAAATAATATAGATAAAAGAACTTCTAAAAGGGCAGCTGTAAGAGAAAGCTCCTCTCTGGCTTAAAACATTGCTCTTTCTCCCCCGAGTACTCTGCTGCACTTTCAGTGCAAACAGACATTTTGTGTGAGGAGGAGGCGGCTTCCCGCAGACGGTGGAGGTCAGGAGGGCCCCCCTACAGATAGTGTAGCCTGACATTTCGGCATTTACTTCTCCTCCTTGCTCTAATGTCAGCTATGTCTGAATCCGCAGTTCAGGGTTTGCCAGGTACCGAAGCCCCTCCTATGCCCGTGGCACAGAGCTGGCTCGTCCCTCTGCAGGCAGCCCGTGTAATAAATATGAAGGATGGGAAACATTCATAAACAGCTCTTAAACGCACCTTGCACTGCAGGATGTGATGCATTAAATGAGTATCATTCTAAGTTGTTTTATGAGGCTCTGATGAGGAAGGAAGAACCTTATCCAATATGTTTATCACTCAGTGCTTAACCATGGTAATGTGACTGAAACACATCCAGATGCTAAGTCTGCTGGGGGTGGCAGGTTTGGTGGCTCATGTTGTATTTTAGGAGACATAGAATCATAGAATGGTTAGGGTTGGAAGGGACCTTCAAAGGTCATCTAGTCCAACCCCCCTGCAAGGAGCAGGGACATCCCCCACTAGATCAGGTTGCTCAGAGCCGCATCCAACCTGGCCTTGAATGTTTCCAGGGATGGGGCATCCACCACCTCTCTGGGCAACCTGTTCCAGTGATCTACAACTCTCATGGTGAAAAATTTTTTCCTAATATCCAATCTAAATCTACCCCCCTCTATTTTAAAACATATCTGGCCAGGACTTATTTGAAAGATTCTGACACTGTCCCCAAAACAACAGTTGCCTCAGCTTCCTGTTAGCCCAGCAACCAGGCTGCTCAAAACTGATGGCAACAGGCTGCCAGTAAGCAAACTGCAGGGACCTGACCTTTCGATTATAGCTCCTCCAGCTATTTTCTACCCACAAATTCTGCAGACCCAACAGATAATTCCAGTGGAGATTATTATAGGTACGGGACCAGCTTAGATCCTGCTCAGCATTTAAAAATAAAGAGAAGAAGGAACATAAACTGAGCTGCATGTGGCCAGAAGTGTTCCTGTGTTAAGAAGGAAGGTGTTCCTGTAGGTGCTACTCACAGCACTGGTTTGAACTGTAGCTGAGACACGACATCCCGAGAATATCAAGGTCAGATCAAAATTAAGCCAGAAACAATAGACATTGTGAAACTTTGATTAAGCCCAAATCTGCAACAGGTTCAGTGTTTTGAACAAAAGAAATGACATTACATTAGAGAAGGTGACCACTTTAACATTAGAGACTGGGACTTCCTTTAAGTAACAAAAAGGTATTATAATACCTAAACTACATCATGTTTTAAAATTAGAGGTTATAAAATTACAAGATCCTTTCCCCATTGTGGATGTGTGTGTGTGTACTAAAACAGTCTTTCGGTCCTTAGGTTTAAGTCTTTCACTCAGGCAAGAAATCTCAATGGAGAAGCTTTAGGAGTCCTTACCTGACAGGCGCAGTTTAGTGGATTGTGCTGCCAGAAGGGATGGTTGTGATGCATAGCACAGGCCAAAGAACATTACCTTCCCAGTAACATTTAGACTGTGGCAGGAGTAAGATTTGAACCTCTACCTTTCTTTGGGGAGCAAAATTAATTGGTATGTGTCTAGTATGTTAGCCCACCAAGCCTTCTTAACAATTGTGCTCTCTATTTCATTGTAATAAAAACAACAGTGCAGGAAACAAAGCCATATTTTTTTCCTGCACCACTTCTAGGTGGTCAGTTATCAAATTCATATTCCCTACCATCAGAACAGAGGCCTCATTTTGTAAGGCTCTCATAATTTTAAAGCTCTTATCAATATATCCCTGCTCCTTGCAGGGGGGTTGGACTAGATGACCTTTGAAGGTCCCCTCCAACTCTAACCATTCCATGATTCTATGATATGCATTAATTCTGGTCACTCTTTACAGGTCCCTCAATGGGACCTGAACTCATGTTCTAACCCAGCCTCAAATGGCACTCATTTTTTTTCCTCCTTTCAGACATGCTCTGAAGACCTTTCTCTCTTGCATAAACAGTGTGCTTACTTCTAATCACCACTTTTCAGTAGAGAGATTTGTTTGCAGAGTTCTCTGGAGTGGTTTCTGATTACAGCTTCAAAAAATCTGACCTTCCTCTCCCTTACTGGAAGTATTAACGTTCAGTGCCTGACTACAGAACACTCTGCCACACCATAAGAGGGACACACAGAAAGCAGCTGGTCTGTTGCAGAGTCCATTTCCTCTCATAAGACACCTCCCATGAGCAGGGCAAAAGGGGGCTGGGTTCTGTAAGCTGCCATTCTATGAGAGCCTTGAGGATAGAAATGAAAGATATGCCAAACTCTTGCCAGGATAGGCAAGGTAAGACGGCGCTCTCAGGTTTGACCTCATTCACTTCTCCTGTGTATGCTTCATATTTTCCTTTTTTTTTTTCCCCTCTTTTTGGCAAGATGAATAGAGAATGGCTGACAGGGAATTACTTTGCCTACCTCCAAGTAAAAGCTCCAGAACCAAACATCTAGGAAGCTGGGAAAAGAGCAGCTTTTGCAATCAAGACACTGCAAAGTTGGCACAAACCACTGACACCATCCTTGGACTCATTCCTGATATGGAAACAAACGCTGATTCTAATTTAAGATGTTCACAACCGCTAATAGGAGCAGAAAAAGGAAAAGCCCTGTCTGGGGTGTCAGAATTCATCTCGATTCCTCCAGTGAAATGATCCTTCAAGACACTGCCATTGCAGAGACATCTGCTCTTGTAAAGGATATTTTAGTTCTGCCAGCTCTCATGATTAAACCATGAGGTACTTGATTTATGCTTTTAATTTGACTTTTTCATGATCTCAATACTTTGCATGCAAATTGTTGAGTTTCTGCCTACCCTTCACCACCTTGTTAAAATAACTTGTCAATTGTATGGTTTTCCTGTATGCCTGGTGGGAGCAGAGCAGGATGTTAACGGCAGCCAGTTCCCCACAACTGTTTACAGCTCTCTCTGACTCACTTGCAAAGCAGAGATTGGATGCTGTCTTGCTTCACAGTCTTCCCTAAGAGACTTCAGCTAGACAGGGCAACTGCAATAATTTTATTCTGGTCTCTTGATCTACAGTAGCTCAGGCCAGAAAATTTTACCCAATGATTTTTCCAGATGGGAGTTCAGCAACACGTGGTTAAGGGAAGCTATGAAGTTAGTTCTCAGCAGGGAACTCTTTCTAACCCAGAAGTGTGCAGTACCTTCCCTGCCTCCTGCTGTCTTTCTCTTGCAAAGATTTGTGTTGTCAGAATTTTTTTTTTTCTCCCAAATGCAAGAGGTTAACCAAGTATCAGGGGCACCTTGCATCATAGAACAGTCTGAAGAGTAGTAACAGCAAGGCTGTACCCAGGGCACGCCCCCTTCTCTGGATGCACCGAAAGCATTTACTATTAGGGTTTTGCCAACTCAGCCCATTTTGACTGGCACGGCTTGGGGAGCACTCATACTGCTGATCTCTTGGCAGAGGGACAGGAGATAAGATGAGCAACAAGCCAGTGCTTTGGGAAACATTTAATTGCCACAGTTGTTTGCAGATTGCCTGGTTACCTATGTCCTGAACAAGTCATAGAAAGCATGAATGTACACTTCCAGTTTGCACTCATTTAGCTGTGTTGCTACAAAGCCCATATGTACACCATAGCTGGGACTTAAGAGACTGAGTCAGAAAATATCCTGATTCAGTGGCAGAGCTGTAAGGCACAGCTACTACTATAACAATTAAGAGTTACCCTAACAGACATGACAAAAGTACTAGAGATAGAAAAGTGACTCTGTTCTCTTTTGCTCTTGGCTGTTGTGCTTAAGAGCTCCTCCTCTGCCTGTTGCTAGCTTGATATGTCATTAGAGATTAGAATAAGGCTTTTTGAACTGTGCTTGTGTCTTGTCCTTCCCTGTTAAGCACTTGATGGGGAAGGGAATGTTATTTACCAGGCTGATTTTTTTTTCCTTTTTTTTTTTGTCTGTGTGCACATTTTCAAAAAAGTTTAAACCCTGTAAGCCGACCCAGAGCAACAAGGTATATGCGAGAACTAAGAGGTCTCTTGTCCCTTGGGTCATCCAGTTTGTCCACTGATAGAAGAAATTAAATGGCTCTGAAAGGGCTTTTCATTGAGACGCTGGGAAAGGCCAGCGTCTTGCTGCCCTACACTAATTCCTCTCCACATTGTTTTCTTAACCCACTGAAGCCTCTGCTGAGCTTAGCCTTAGCGCTGTCCCATATATGAGCCTGTTCCCATTCATATTAGTACCCCAGGAACAGCAAGAGAGGTAGCACTGTAGCTAATAAGAGCTGACCCAAAGACAAGGGAGGCAAAAGCAGATTAAAGCTGATGGCCAGGTGTGGACTAAAGGACTGTCTAAAAAGCAGTGGGAGAGAGATGCTGGCCATAGAGGGTGTTTTAGGCAGCTGTGACTAAATCCAATGGGGCAAGTTATATACTTATAACAATATATTTGAGTAAAGCCCTGTCACCGAAGGAGACAAACTCTTCTGTTTAACAACAAAGTTGTTAACAACAAAGTATTAAGTTAAAGTTAACAACAAACTGTTCCGTTTAACGACAGAGTGTACAGACATGGGCTCGCAATAGTCTCCATTTGTTTTTACAGAGAAACAAAACACTGTAACAAAAGTTGTTGGGCCACATAAAAATTAGGTTTCTTTGATTCTAAAGAGGGCTAAGGTAGTATCAGAGGGGAAGCAAAGGAGGCTCAGGGCTCCTAGCTTGAATATTTAGGATGCAGCCAAGCGCACAGACTCTTGGATGATGTCAGAGTCTGCCTGCCAGTCAGCAGGAATGACCTGTATCTGCGGCTACAGAAATGAAGATGGCAAGGCAGGGGCTTCGTGGTTAAAGCAGTTTACTCTGAATGAGGCTCTGGTAGGGGACGCAATGAACCAGAGGACTCCCACCCCTTCCTTCAGGAACCCTTGAGATAGGAGGTGAAGGCAAGCAATGGCAAGGAGACACACGTGGGGGGATGTGAATCAGCACAAAGGCACTACCACTTCCCAGCAAGGAGCAACAGAGTCATCCAGGGATTGACCAGCTACAAAGTCTCATCTCTAGCAGCATATTCTCCTAGAAGACTGATTTAGAAAAGCCTGATATTTCTTTCTTACAAAGACTCCTCATGATGTTTTATTTGCAAAGTATCCTCATGACTATTTTGCTAGGGATATAATTTCTCAGGCTGTCAAGAAAATGTTTTGATTGCTTTCTGCAATCTGCATGTCTGATCAAACAAGTCAATAAGTATGACTAAAGGAGACAAGGGCTGGAATAGCTAAAACAGCAGAGAAAGTCAGAGGGAGACAGAAGCTGGAGATCTAGTCCAAGTCCTAGAGGCAAGAACAGAGATGAGGAAAGACTGGAAATGGTAAGATGAGGATGTATACTTTCATGGTATATCTACAGGATCATTTATTCATTTGTCAAGGAACAGTACCCTCAGTGCTACCAAAAAATAAATAAAAAACCTGCTCTAGAGAACTCAGTCTGATTAGTCTGAATAGATAAATGGTAACAGAACAGTCATTAAAGTCTGTCTCAGTATTCTGGCACAAAACATTCTCACCAGGAAACAAGTCTGTTGTACTCCTCAGACACACAGGAGATTGTTTATTCCATTTATAAGCGTTCACAGCTTATATGGAGTTTATGGAGCAAAAACAACTGCAGTTGGATGCCTGTCACTTCATTGGGTTTTATGCAGTTTTATCAGATTCACTTAGCTGCCCTGTTTTATTTCTGCTTGTACTGAGCATGCTAGGAGTGCTGGTCTCTGTGCCTCACCCTGAACAGAGAACTTAAATGGGAACCCTCATTCGTTATTGTCAGAATATAGCCACTGCTGATCCTGGCTGCTCTTACAAATGTCAAGCTCAGAGGCCACTCATGGAATTGTTGCGCATTGCATGTTGTGCCTGTACAACACCACTTGGTGATTAGGGCAAGAACGCATTCCAGAAAAATGTCTTCTCTGGAAAGGAAATCAGGAAGGTCCTTGCTCATATTAAACCTCAGGAAGTTTTAAGAGATCTAGACTTCTGCCTGTTGAATGCAGCTGTGACTTTCACAAATGCAGGTATAAGGATTCGTACTCGACTAAGTCTTTGCCAGTAGATTTCTTCCCTCCTGTTATTCCCAGTCTTGAGGAATGCAAGATTCCTAGCTGCTCTTCCTCAGGAAAGGGTCACAGAAAAGACAAGTCAAAGACTTTGTTACTTCTGTTTCAGTAGTGTTCCTGTCAGGATATCTTTCTGGAAAGTCTACCTCTGGTTTATCAAACTGACAAAATGCAGCTTGGTGATACTTGAATGAGGCTCTATACCACTTTTGGTTGGGTCTCCATTTCATCTTTCCATCTTATTTCAATGAAATGGCCTGTTGAGCATTGGCACTACTGTTTTTCAAGAGTGCTTAGGAAATACTGGAAACCAAGCGGCAGCTTTGAGGGTTACTCAAATGATGTAGTAGAAAAAACAAGAGAAAAGAAGTAGCTTTATGACAAGTGAGCCACTTCTGTGCTATAGGATTTTCTCTTGTTCATTGCATTCAGTGGGATCCTCCAAAAAAAAGTAACTACCACAACCAAGACTGGGGAAAAGCATCAGACCACTAGCAACCTTTATACTCAGTATCACGTAAAACCAAAAGGGTTAAAATCCAGGTTTGCTCTTCATATGACAGTGCTTCACACCTCTGCTGTCTCAGACTCTCAGTTTTATAGGCTCTGGTTTATAGATGTTTATCACATTTATATATATAGCTTTTCCTCTAAATTTAAAGACAAGGGTATTTTTCACAGCAGCCAGACTCCCATTTCTTGAATTTTTGCAGGAGTCGCGAGGAAGGAGAACCTCTAAATCACGAGGAAGCTCTGACAATGCAGACCCTACTGTGCAAAATTGCTTTTAAAAAGCACTTACTTTTTATGGTCTAATTTAGGATGACATTGAATGTTCTCAAGAATACCTTCCAGTTCCTTCAAGTGTTCTGCCCTGTTAAAATGTCTGAAAGTCCTTTCCTGCATTAATTCCAAGCCAAATGTACTGTGTGCCTCTTGGAACTATACCAAATGGTCAAACTTTAAGTCATCATTTCTAGGATAAATTGCCTCTCCATCAGGCTAGGTATGAAATGAATTCTGCAGGGACATGGGGACCAGGATTACTTTTATTTCACGTATATTAATGCTGCACTTACTGTTTGACCTGTAACTGCTACAGGAAGAGTTGTTGCAGTGGGGGAATGATGGGGAACCGAATGCTTTTAAGACCTAAAATTCAGCCAACAAGCCACAACAGGCGGTGTTACTGGCTAACAAGGTTTTCAGTAGTGTGTTTACACAGAAGACACTTACACAAAGGATTTTCATATAATTATTTAGGTCAGAAAAGACCCTTAAGACCATCGAGTCCAACCGTAAACCCCTCCTCTCTCCCCTGTTACAAATATATACACACCCTGAAAGTCTCAGCTTGGGTTGATACCGCATTCTTGTTTGCAGAAGAAAGATTTCTCACCCGCCAGCCTGGCAGAGCAACCTGCATATCACCTATAAGGTATCCCAGCAATCGACAACATTTAAAGAGCAGGCTGTGACTAGACCCCCCTCCAGCAACCCTTCCTCACAGCGCTGCTTTTACACTATTCTTCTGCAATAGCTCAAGTACATTAAATCCTTCTTTTTCTTTCTCACAGAATTTCCCTTCCTCTGATTTATTTCTCTGGCAATCCACTTAGCAGCGGAGAGCGATAGGGGATTTGGGAGCTGACAGCCTCTATTTACCCACTGGCCAAAGCACCACCTCCTTGGCATCTCTCCAGCAGCACTTTTCGGCTCCTGCTGGGAGAGCTGCCGCTGCAGGCCAGCAGCTGGAAGATCCCAAGTCTGCTGGAGAGTAAGAAGCCTTCCAGTTATATAACAGGATTCCTTTCTTTTTAGCAATTTCTTTTTTTTTTGCTTGCTGTGAGTCCTGTCCCATTCCCCAATAATAATCACGTGTCGAATAGGAAATACAGTCCTTCCTCCCTCCTTCATAGCACGTGCACAGCTACTACTTAGCAGAAAAGGGAAAGTTCCCAACAAATAAAAAGTCTCCAAACTGTCACCACTTTTAAATAAAAATTCATGGAGATGTTCAAACAAGGCTGTATGTTTCAGGTGCAAGGCTATTTCCGAGTCTGCTACTCTTTTTTTTTTTTTCCTGATGGTAAGGAAAGGACAACGTGCATTTGGAAGGTAGAAGCTATCCAACAACGCTTCAGTCCTAGCTTGCTGCAACCATCCTAGATGGAGCTTGAATAGGAGCACTGAAGACCTGGATTCATTACAAGGGGTGGAGGGAAGGGAAACGAGGAGTGAATCACCTTGCTACTCTGTGCTTCACTGTGCCATTGGAAAAGAGCTACTCGTCTCTTTCCGAAAGTGCAGAAGTTTGCAGAAAGAGGAAAACTTACATTTGGGGGAAAGTTAAATTGAGGTGCTGCGCAGTACGAAAACACCTTGGCTGAGAAAGTAACCTCTCAAATTCTTCTGCGAAAAAGTCTCACGAGTTTCCTAGAACATAAAAACCAACATGGAGTAGAGCTGATAAATAGATCTCCTTGACATCTCAGAGACAAGGTATGGTTAAACTCCACAGTCCTCAAAGCAAGAGAAAAGGTGGTGTCCTGGGGAGACCACAGAGACAGCAGCACAGCCTGCCCTTCCCAGCAGCAGCTTGCAGAGAAGGCTGCAGACACATTCTCAGCTAACCAGAGCAAGAATTTACAGAGCAGGAAGATGGTGAACTTAAAATATTATCAGTCACAAAAGATCAAATGGATGGAATCCTCACCAGCAAGAAGCAGGTCCTAAAGCTTCTGGAGTTCCAAAATTGAGGGCAAAAAGTGTTATGCTCTAAGCTATGCTTCCCTATTCCTCCTACCAAGAGAAAAAGTAAAAAATAAGTAGCGCTGCACGTTCCTGAGGCTAGTGATCTCAAGCACCTAAAAACAAATGGTTCTCGCCCAAGGCCAAACCGCTGCCACGTTTACAGTTCCTTCAAACTAAACAAAATTCCAAATATAA
This sequence comes from Ardeotis arabs, assembly GCA_011801015.1. Classification (NCBI taxonomy): domain Eukaryota; kingdom Metazoa; phylum Chordata; class Aves; order Otidiformes; family Otididae; genus Ardeotis; species Ardeotis arabs. Next base: position 47,511 of record JAAGAY010144557.1, on the reverse strand, counting down.
GACAGATTTTCTCCTTACCTGATGCTTCTGGTGTCCCAGGGTCACACTACTGCCATATCTCAGCATCAGTGGTGATTGACAGTCCCTTCAAAATAAACAAAATTTCACATAAGATGGATTTTATCTTGTCCACCCACAAGTCACTTGTGCTGATTTCAAGAACGTGAGGTCCCGTATTAATTGTTCTGAGCGAGGCAAGCTCATCACAGAAGATTTTTCCTGGAATATATTTCATTGCACAATCTTCCCAATTAACCTGGAATGCAAAAGGCCTGTTATAATCCTTCTACTGAGCACCTCAGCCACTAACACAAGGTGGGATGCCTAAGTGCAGGTGGACTAAATCACATTGTAATAAAAAACATCCTCTTTGCCACTACAGTGCTGCATCAAACAGGAGCTCACCTGCTATTTAAGAAAAGGACTCTCCTTTTCACCTGGAGAAATAGGGAGGGCACATCCATTCTGGTCCTCTAGCAAAGGGAGGACTGTGAATAGCGAGAAGGAGAGTTCTAGGTAGAAAGATCAATAAGTGTTTCAGGGGGTTGCATATCTGACTACATTTTTATAGCTATCACCTATCTTGCTGTCTCTTCTTCCTCTCTATTAGCTGATCAGCCCTTTCTACTAAGTACAGAATTTAAACATGAACAAAAGATTGATGCAAAACTTCAGAGAGGTTTTGAAACCTAGGAAGCCTAAACTTCCACCTTGAAATGGGTATATCCCCACAGCTATCAAAAGCAGCTCAAAGGCATTTGTAGGATGCTGAAGACTGACACTAAGCAAGATACATAAACCAAAGACTTTTACTCGTCTTTTGAAAACAGGCTATCTCTAGGAAAGAATAAAGGAGAACTAGCTACTGTTTAACATCTGAACTGTGATGACACCTGGATTACAGGTCACTGCTCTGTTATCCTGACTCTATATGAATGCAGAACAGAAAAAGTTTCACAGGGAAAAGAAAACAAAACAGCAGAAAGAGAGCATCACAGCAAGCTACTTCTGAATTAGAGTCACCAAGGGTCCTAACACCTCCTCTGTGGTCATTATAAGGGGTTGGCTACATAAGAGCCTTAGCAGAACCTGGGTGAGGGTGTGATTGGAAGGACTGCTAACGCTGAACTTGTGTTGGAACTGTAATGGCAAATAACGAAAGCAGCAGCAGGCCTTAACAGTATCTCAAATAGGTAGGAGCATATGTTGTTGGGAGGAACCTTTGGCGTACTGGACAAGCTGCGTTACCAGCTGTGTCTCCTTTCATACCTCAGTGAGATAAGAAGCTTGATTTGACGGCTCTACAGGTTGTGCCTTCCATGCGCAAGCAGAGTAGCTATGTCATCTCCTGGAACACTGGCTTCTACCACTCTGACTTCACGGAAAAATTAGAAGTGGGAACAGCCAGTTTTCTGCAGGCCGTGTTCCCTCTGACTCAAGTTCCTGGCTAGTAGCCAGTTTTGGCTGAAGTGCTTGGTATGGTATATGTATAGGGAGTATAGCAGAAGTACTAAGACGGCTATGAACTAAGTGTGAGTTGAGCTGTATGTGTGAAGTTTTAATGAAAGGTCAGTATTGATAACCAAGGACACTGTTTCCCTTCAGAGAAAAAGTCCCAAAGAGCTTTACCCTGCTAAGGCAACAGCACAAATGACTGCCAGCAGCAGACCCTGCATTCTGGCAACAGAAGGAGGGCAAAAAAGGCTGCAGCATGTCACAAATCCTGTTGCTTTTTTTTTGTGCTAGCCCAACGTGAAGACAGATTATAGCAAAAGAGTATAAAACCCATCCAAAAATGGGTCTGTCATCACCAGTCAAGAGGAATGCAGGAGACACAGCATGGACGTAGCAGCCTGCATGCCAATCTCTATGCTGCACACACATGATCCTGCCCAGACCACTTGGACGCATATTTTGCTTTACAAGTACAGGATTGTGAAAGTAAGTGGATCAATGTGCTTAGAGATTTTATATTAAAATTACATTACTTTCCTCTTCCATAAGATCTTGAACTGAGTATTTCTTACAGTATTTTCCAACATACAAAGGCACACCTCTTAGCTCTGCTTTGGGAGCAGAAGCAGAGGACTCTGATGCTAAAACACAACCATGAATTGAAGGGAATCCATCAGGCAGGGGCACCTTCAGAGATTCACAAGCATGGTCGTGAGCCAATGCCCTCGATGAAGCCACTGGCTGCTCTTTTGGATGCCAGAGTGTTTCTAATAGCAACTGGCAGAGTCTGTTTCTGCTCTGTAAGCTGTATTTAGCTATTTTTAGGCATCAGGCAAAGAGGAAGGGAAGTTCCCGACATCTGAAAGACAGAGCTGCAGATTAAAAAAAACCCCTCTAGGTAAGCAGGCCAGCCCGCTGTTATCAGAACATGTTGATTAAATGCTCCCCAAGGGAATAAAAGTGGGAATGTAATATAAATGGGAAAATAACAATACTGGGGGAAAGGTACCAATGTGGAAAGAAATGTGTTAATTAGAACACCTCCTCCTAAGGTGAAGGGAAGCAAGAGGTCTGTAGCCATGTTACTTTTAGGGAGGCAAGTGAAAATATTAGCTGGGAGTAGCACTGAGCCTAGAAAGAGAACATGATAGAAAAGTGGTTCTCCAGCTCCAGAGGCAGGCCTAATTTGTTCTCATTATCTATACTGCCTTCCTACTACTAATTATATTTCTTGGCGTTCAGTTCTTGTAAGCACCATTTCTTCTCCAAGAGACCTAACTCCTTGGTGGTTGGTCAGGATGGTTAGCGCAGGATACACTCATACTAAGAAGGTATCTCTGTCTGAAGTACCAGAAAGAGCTGTGGCTGTAACGTGATGAGCTGGAGTGTAAAGTGAGGCTGGTAAAGGAGCTGCCCCCCACCTCCTTTGTTGCAGCCCTGCATGAGTACTCGTGTGGCCTTGTCTGTCTGATCTCAGTTGGGATTTGTGGCACTTACGTGACATGCACAAAGTTATCAGACTCTGTCCTGGAAGCTGCTTTACCTTGTAAAAAGACTAAGAAAATATTACCATATCAATATTCCTTCTCTCACAGAGATGTAATCAATCCTAGTACTTCAGACTTGTGTGCAACCCTACAGTAGTAAACTAGCAATACCAGCTCAAGCGCTTGCATGGTGAAAGGTAAGAGGAAGCAAGAAGGAACCAGGTTTCATTTTTTTCACTTTTAAGAGAGTTTTATAAACTGTACTTAGGAATAAATGGTTTGAAAATGCATGAAAAGTCCCTAGCTAGTGCCCCAGTGAACCTGTAGTAATGTTTTGCCTCTAGAGCATTTAGAAATGTATGAAAAGTGTTATTCAAATGAATAAATAATAGCTCTCAGACTGTTTTGCCTGAAGAACTACATACACTTTGCATAAGCCCTTGCATTCACAGCCCTGTGTTCCAAGCCTCTCCTCGGCAACCAAGGGAGGGAAGAATGGGACGGCAAAGACTCATTAGCAATGCTTGGAGCCAGAAGTCCAGATGGGATCTGAAGCTAAGCAATGTGGGAGACATGGCTTCAGGTTCAGTCTGCATTTGTTTTTGTCTTGAAAGTGTACCTTGACTTCACCTGCCAACCATATGCATCTCAAACTAAATGAGCTTCCCCTTATTAAAGTGCAATGTATCCTAGTTTTCAGTCCAAGCAAGGCTTCACACAGGGAAGCAGACATCTGCTGAGCATTTGCACATGTGTTAAAAAGGAAAGACAGCACTTTTCTGCCCTCCAAAAGCAAATTCAGTACTGTTGAAGGGTAAAACAGTGAAATAAGAGGGAAGCAGCAACCCTGGGTAGTGATAAGCAGGGATGTACATGTTGGCCACTAATACTGTTGCAGCTAAGAAAGAAGCTGCACCTTTCTAGCACTAGCTTAGGAAGGAAGGCTGCAGAAACTCCGTCCCTTTCTGCCTGCCCTGTAAAAAAACCCTGCTCTGGTTCAACCTGATGCAGAGCTCTCCACAACACAAAATCTCTTTGTCTTATACAGAAGATCATGCTCATCATAAGTCCTTCCAGCATTTAAGTGGCTTCTCTCCCCAAATTTGCAGAATGTTTTGTTGGTTTCTTTATCTAGCTGAAGTTGAAGGGAAAGTGGTTATTCACCACAACAGTAAAAATGGTTATGTAAAGCTTAGAACTTTCCCCTCCTATTTTCTCCTGCACATACAGCAACAGCATGTGCCAGAGCCAGATGTGACATGGGTTTCAGGGTGCTGCATTTGTGTATTTTACAAATGTACAGAGCTGTAATACTACATGGTACATTATTAATCAAAAGCAGTAGTCCAGCACAATCTGACATCTTCCAGAGAGAACTGTGAAAATTGTATTTTCTTATCTGTAATACAATATATAATGTATACAATACAATAGAATGCAAAATGTATGATATGGTGTCTCTATAATACATTCCCCTGTTGAAGTTGAGACTAATTTTCTGGAAGGACAATCTCTCACCTCTTTCTTTCCCAGTTCCTGGCCAGTTCAAACACTTCGAAACTATTTTCTAGAACGCCCTTGCAGCCTCACTGCAAGAACAAGTCTTTCAAGCACTCAAGAGTGAAGCGTATAATGCCAGACTAGATATGCAGTAAGACCCAACATTTGATCACATTTATGCAAATATCTATATTTATTAGCATAACAGGAAGAAATGCAAAGAAATGAGCCCCTGTATTCAAATAGATGTGTCAGTTCTGAGCAGTTAATAAGATCTCTTTGTGATCCATACTTACACACGATAAAATCAGGATACTTAGCACTTCTGTTAGCGGAGGAACTACTAGGAGTATTGGTAGCAAGCAACTTACTACAATTGTCAAGAGAGATATTTAAGTACTCTTCAGAGTAATTCTTGACAGCAGCAAGGGAACCCAAACATACTCAAAGTCTCATTCTAGTTTCAGCTTCCGGTGTTGTTGATTGTAGGACCCAGTAGGATGGTGATGTTCCTGAAGACATCCAGCCAGAGTCAGCCCACTACATCAGATAAGATCCATAACGTGATAAGGAAGGGAGAGCTTGGCAGAAGAGAAAGCACCATCACCATCCGCTCCTCCAGGAACAGAGCCTTGAGGACCTTTTAAGGCTAAATACACCTGTCTTCTTGGTTTAAGAACTCAAGAGCATTATAAACTTGGATAAAAGTTTGGTTAGACACAAGATCAGCTGCAGCCTCCCATTTATAGCGGCTCTCACAAGGCTTTAGGTTTATTTAACTTTGTTCTGATAAGAACTTCTTATCAGCCTGAAAGATGACTAGGCTGGGTTACACTGAGACAAGGAAACCTCACGTTGATTTACTTTGTGGGGGAGAGAGAGCTGGGCAGATATGTGCATCAACTTAGCACTATTCATGACAAATAGTCTAAGGAGAAAGCAGAAATAGCAAATGCAGACCCTAATATACAGTCCTTCACTGTCTCCCACCATGCTTGGGAAACTGTCTGGGATCCTGTGGTGAACACTAGAATTGCTGTTTTCATTGTTCCCTAATTAGCTATGAAATTACGTTTGCAACCTGCTAAAACGTCCACTCAGAATGGTGGGTAGCAAACATTTGCCCATCTGCCAAGAGGTTTTCCAGCCGACATCTATCTAAATAGAGAAATCAGATTGCTATTCGCATCTGATTAACAAACACAGACTCTAATTAGCCCATGTGATTAAGATTCATTTGATAAGTCACTTCAACACATACAAAGCCATCTCTCCTTTACTCAGTGATGATGATGACGAGAAAGAAGAGCGGTCCTATGTCACTCCAACTCTACAAAGGAAAAGCATAAATGTTTCAGAGCAAAGGATCAAGCCACCGCTCGGGTTACTCCACGGGTAATCTGTGCGATTTTTCCCACCGATGAATTTGTTGCAGAAGGGCCGTACTACAGACAACCAGGGTTGGGGCACGAAAAGTCACCATTTCTTACCAGCCCACCAGTACTGTCTGCCTGGGTCATCTTAAGATGTGTAATTAAGAGCACAGGAGAAGAGCCCTGGATACATATTTTTAGGGATCTAGATTTTACTTCCCTGAAATAATGCAGCTGAGGTTCAGAACCTGGGTCTTCCTGCACTTAGACAGTGGCTGGGCTGCAAAGTTCGCCATGATGTAGGAAAGAGTCTCACACTCAAAGCTGCTTGAATTTCACTGTACTAGTACCTACTTACAGCAGTATGCTACAGACCATTACAGATCTCGCAAGAGACTTGAGTGTTGGGGAAAGCTGTTGCTTCAGTGTTGCTACATAACACATTGCCTGTTATTCATATGGTTCAATGCAACAATTACTACAACCAATTTGATTTGTAATGTGTCCTGTCTTATGAATCACTGAGTTATTAACCTTAACAATGTCAATGAGCTGCTACTGTAATTGAGTCTCAGCAAATTAAGGTTTGGGGTAATTATTAAGAGCTGCTTTGTACACAGGAATATATTAATATGTTATTGACATCAAGTAATTATACTCTTACAATGAGAGAAGAATTCAGAGTGACTAGCAAAATATATAAATCTAATCTGAGCAGCCTATTACAGTAGATATGTTGGCATATTGATTACAATTTCCTTATATTTCCCTTGTCATATTTATATAGCACTAAGTAACATGCTGATGCAGAACTCCCATTTATTGGCCTGTTTTCGTCCCAGATAACAGGCTTTGACAACCAAAGTTTCTCTGCGATGATAACATTCAGTCGCAGTCTATTCCAAGGGTGTAGATGCCAGGCAGGACTGAAGAAATAAAATAGGAGAACATCACACACAGTATATTTTAGTGTTAGGGCACAGCCTGCAATCCGATGCGCTTTCTTTCTTTAGGTGGGTCACCGAGGGAGTTACTGCTTTTGTTTGTATGAATATTTGTATGCCATTAATGTTTTTACTTTAATTAAAACCATATTGAAATTCAAACCAAAAAATTTTAAATGGCTGAAAATCCATTAAAAAAACTTAGAAAGGAGAGAAGAACTGAAACCCCAACAAACATGTAATACAAATGACAAATTTCATAATGACTCCTTCAAAAAACACAATTATCTGGAAGGATTTTAGAACTATATCTGTATTAACAGGACAATCTGCTCTGTTAGTTGTATGTGTAAAAATATAAGTACCAAAAAAGTCTATAATTTCTTTTGTCTGCAAAGAATCACATGCAATCATCTAAGTTGTTTTGAAAGGATTCAAACTGAGATAAAGAAAAGTGGAGAAAAGAATGTTCTAGGGGGAAATACAGTATTAGAGTTTGTTGCATTAGTTGCTTCTGCTTAATATTAATCTCAATTTACCATGTTGTATTGCACTCCTCTTACATATGAGTCACCTGTCCTTGTAGGACTGATATTTAAAGCACTAACACACTTTTCTAGTGAGAGAGATTATTTCTCTGTACAAATCCACCCCCACTTGTTTGAAAATGGTGATAGTGAAACTGGCTATAGGAAAGTGAGAGGCAATTTCTCACCTGCTGATTATGATTCTACTATCTCCGTTTAGAGCAGAAAATCTCCTATTACCTTGGCTGGGCATAGCATGCAAAAAAGCTCATTTTGTTTCATTTCCCAGGCATGGCTGGATTTGGGGAGATGTTATATCAGCAAGAAGTAAAATATTTATGCAAATATTTCTTCCCAGGGCAATCTGTATTTTTAAAGCTCTCCCTTCACTACAGATACCACATCTGACTGTCAGCACTTAGTCTGCCGCCAGTCTTCCTAGAGGAGTCATCCTTTGCTAATGGTGAAGATTGTTAGTGTCCCTTCCAGGTACTACAGATTCTTTTAAATCTGTTTGGCCTGTTGATGGTGATTATTCCTTTCTGCAGGCTAGGCCCATGGGAACAAGAAAATTGGCTGTATCGTCCTGGAAATTTCTGTGTCACAGTCTAAAAGAGAAGACAGAAAGGGAAGGGAAAGCAGAAGCAGGTATCTCGGTAACAGCTCTCTTTCGATAGCGTAAACATTTTCCAGCTGCTCCTTTGCTGAGAGTCTCTGCAGCCTGCATTGGCCCTAACGGTGATTATTATCTCTGTAGTCTGTGAGCGGGTAAGAGGAAAGGGGAGTAGATGCTTGCAAGGACTCCTGCACATTCAGCCCTTACTGGCCATCACCCCAGCTCTTCACTTTTCTCCTTTGTCCATGCACTATTGCCCTACTGCCCTTCACAGCACTTCTGGTCCTTTTTAAGTTAGAACTGCAGTTCAAATTCCCTGTTGAAGCTGATGGGATAAGAATAGCAAAGAAAATCCTGTCACAAGGCTACCAAACACATCAGCGCTGTGTCTGTAGCACCAAGAAAGATCTTCCCTGGACAGCTAGAAGCAACACGTGGCTCCCTGTCCGGCCTCCCTCTCCTCCCACTGCAAGCCTCGCACACAGCCCTTCCTTCAAGCCCAGCTAGGGGTGACCGGCATTGTTCCGTGTGCTTCAGCACGTGGGGTTCCCGCATGCTTTCAGGTGCCTCGTACGCAGGGTGAGAGAGGTCATCCTTAGTCTAACATGTGGCCACAGCCAGCCCAGCCGCACACAGCTTGCAACGCAGGAGGGATCTTTGCCTCAGCAAGGAGTCTAATTATGAGGGAGGAGATTAGGATGAGCTCTCAATTAGATTATTATGTTTTCATCTGTCACAGAAACAGAGTTGTGATTTCTGACAAATATATTTGCAAGTGGGACCATGGGAACCATGAAAACTGGGGTAAATTGAACATTTTGAAAATGCCCCTTTTTCTTTTGACTCCAGCGAGATTCCTCATCAGCTCTGCTAAGCACCCTTGTTAAGAGCATCAAATTAACTTTGAAGACCAAGGCGTGTTTCAGATTAAATTCTGCAGTAGGCATATTCACTCTACCTCCCTGAGCAACGGGAGCTGTGGAGGAGTTATCTGGATGTTCAAACACATAGCCAAGGTAACGTGTTTACAGACAGGTTTGATGATGGATGCTTTCTTTTTCTTAGGACAGATATTAACCTTGCTATAGGCTTCCAGGAAAACAATTAATGTAAGTAAATAAGGTAACAAAAAACTGTCTGTTCTGTGAGTAAACAGTGTTGCAACTGCCTACAGTACTAGTCAGGTGGAATGTTAATATATTGTTAAGGGAATGCTTCCTAGGCCTAATTGAGATGCAGTCTTCAATGTGCTCTTTGCCTCCCACCCCTCTCAGTCTCCAAAGTGCTTGCTGTCTAATAGAGAAGAGAGACAGCACATGGAGGCATGAGAAGCCTGTACTAATGCAAGCAGGTAGTGGTGGGTGCACTGGACCTGATACACAGAGAGATGATGCCCTCACAGTCACTCAGAGAGTGGCAGAAGCTGCAACTGAAGCCAGCTTACCCCAGTCCTGTGTCTCTAAACACACTTTTGTAAGGGGCTTTGCAAGAGCCAGCAAGTGTTTTTGAATAGACCTAGAGAAACGTCCAGTTGGGGTGAGAGATGGTGACACTTTCTAATTAGAAAGAAAAGGAATTGTTTTCTTGAGTTCCCTCTGTGATCTCATCCCTTGTGAAGCAGCCAAAAATATCAAGGCATCCTCACTTAGAAAGGACATTGTTCCTTTTGTCTCTTGGCAAAGAGAGAGGTTAGGAGCAGGTCAAGCATGAAAATGTGCTGTAATATCCCATATGCCCCAGCAGACTCCCCTGGGTGCAGACCATATCTGTCCAAACATTCACTACCCAGTCCAGGGCCACCAGCTCCAGGTGAATCCCAGCTTCTCTGGTCATTGCCTGGGACCTTCTCAGGCTCAGTCTTGGTCCTCTCTAGTAGTGAGGAAATACACTGTCCCTAATAAGTGGTGACATGGCAATTTTCTCCATCATGTCAGTTGTCAAGGGGGCCAGCGGATTCCCTGTGCAACCTAGGACTTCACTGTGAGCCTCTATGAGACACGCTGAGGAGAAATAAATCAATTATGAAGCCCAGCATCTGTGGTCTGCTTCATAGCAGCTGCCCAAAATGGATGACAGGCTCTCATCCGTACATTGAGCTGCAGATCAGGGCTGGGAGAGCTGCAAAGGGCAAGGGAAAGGTCTTGTGGAGTGATGTTGGCGATTACAAGGCCTTACTAACACTTCTGGCTCAGTGCTGACAGCCTCCCTTGGAATAAAAAGCTCCAGTGATGCATGGCTCAGCAACGTGGTGGTGTCATTCCACTACAAACGGCACTCAGTTCCCCAGCTGCCCCTCTCCCTGCTGAGGATGGCTGCCGATGGAGATTATTGGAGCTGGATTGCTGAACAAAGCCTGAAGGCTAGGGCTTGTCCACTGTCAAAGTTGATAGCACAGGCCAAGCACCTGATTTCTAGCCATTACCATATGGACATACATTATATGTTCCTGTTTAATAAAAGAAGAAAAGACAAAGCTGATAGAAAGCATAAGGGAGATGATCTTGTGGGATATATTATCAACTCAGGCATTGAATGATGCTCTGCTCTGAGCACATGGGCCAAGTGAGCCCACTCAGAAATTTGCTCTTAATTCTCAGAAACCTACTCATCAAAACAGCTTTTTCCCTCCTTTGTATTCCTCACTTACATCTGTTATTTTCAGAGGAAAAAATGCTTGTACAAAAATTTCATAGTTTAGAAATCCCTCTTGAAATTAACCATCTCGAGAATTTGAATCTCTGGTTCTCTGGTTTCTGGGGATATGTGTTTTGGCCAGATGCAGGGCTGGTTCTGATGTCATAAGAGTTAGTGGCTGTCACTGGAATTATGGGTTTTAATTTTCTCTATTCCTCTTAGCATTCATTTACCGACACCACTAGCCGCTTGCTACCTTTATTAGTGCAGTCAGTGGGCAACTTTCCAAATCAATTAGTGTTATTGTTTCATTTCTTAGGGCTGTAAAATCAAAATTTACAAGAAATATGTAAGGCTATGAAGTATGCCATAGAAGTATGGCAGAGGTGGAGAGAAATTAGATCAGCTAGAGCCACTGAAATCCCATCTGCTGAGCATGTTCCATTAAAATCCCTTTCTCTTTGCATCAATAAATATTAGCTTAAATATCACTGGAAGGAGGAAGGAAAACACAATGGATTTTCATATCAATTATTCTCAGATACATTTGAAGGGGAAATTTCAAACAGTTTTTCTATATCAGGGTAGCTTTTTTTCTGTTAGAACCTGTATCCTAAGCAGGGCTTGGCACTGAGGTGGGGAAAGCAGACCTGTTGCAGGAAGCGGTCTTGACATTAGCTTGGTATTCTTCCCCTTTAAAGAACAGCTCAAAGCAAAAATTAGAGGGTACCAGCCAAGCAAAGCCACAAGAGATTTGACTGGGTCCCTGGAGGTCAGATCTCTTGTGATCCGACAGCAAAGAGAAATCTGCAGCGAACTGAAAGGTCTGCTGCTTGTGGAGGGATGAAGGGGCTGGGCTCGTATCTGAGACCATCTAGAGACAACTGATGGTGTGGGCCCGTGCAGACATAAAAGAGAAGGCTTTCTTTGGCCTGGAGGTTCCCTAGGCTAATGATCCCCAGGATCATAGCACAATTTAGGCTGGATGAGACCTCTGGAGATCTTTAGTCCAAGCCCCTGCTCAAAGCAGAACCAACTACAGCATTAGATGAGTTTGCTAAGCTGACATGGTGGATAAAGAACAGGCAGGACAAAAGGGCAGCAGCAGAATGGACCGGTGTCTGAATGCCCATTTGCACATCCAGTTGCTGGACCACTTTGTCCAGTCTCAAAAGCTAGAGTAGTCTTTAACTTTGTTATACAGCAGCAAGAAAAGTAGGGAGCGTTCGCAAGCTTCTACAACTCCAGCACCTGTTCCTTCCATTCATCTTTTATCCTCAAAGAATAAACAGCCTCAAGGACCTATAATAATAGTTAAATTGTGCAATGTAAATTAAAAGCAAAAAGAAAAAGCAGAAGCCACAAACAGTAGAAAGCATCTCTTTGCAGGCAGGATTGAAATCAGCCATCCCAGAATCCTCCAGCAGCGCTTATCACTGCGTTGGCTTTTAAAGGTCCTTTTGCATCAGTGCATCTTATTTTCTCAGTGGTAAACTGAGAATGAGAAATTCTTTCTCCAACCCTTAGTCTTGTCTATCTAGATTATACTTTGCAGGAAAAGTCTATGATAAATCACATTCCAAGTCTCATCTTACATGTATGATCATAAAATAATATACACCCCTGGCTATTGGGTGTCACATTAAGTCAGGTACACGCTCTGTGTGTGTATGTATTAATTCAAGAGCCGATATGCTTTTCCTTACCAGAGAATTTGTTTTGTCCAGCACTTCAGTTAGATTACAAGTCGCAGAACTCTGTTCTGCTCTTCAAGAACTCTAATGGTTCCATTTGAAAAATACTGCTCTGTGCACGCCCGGTACCTTATGTCTGATAGAGCTGTGTGCTGTTGTACAGCAGCAACACCTTGCTTCCGAGGTGCTTGCTTTTCAATTTGTGTTGATGTCCTCTCTTTGCAAGTTGTGTATCTGTTACTTGCTCAGTCCTGGTCCTGGATCTTTTTCCACATCCACAAAGATGTGAACAACTTAGGATTTTTACTTTTTTTACTCATCATCTTTAATAACCTAATTTTGACTGCAGAGGCAGATCACAATTCAAGGATTATCAATAGGAACAAAGAGGAGGTATGATGTGTTTAATAGTTTTAATTGTTTTCTACATTTCTCTACCTTCAGCAACATTGCTTTTTTTCCCCTTTCTTTCCTGAATTAACTTTAGCAGCGGATAATTGTACCAAACATCAAAAACTCCAGTTGACGAGTTCATGGCATCGTTAGGCCTTAGGTTAGGGGGATTATTACTAGCAAGCAATTTAAATTTGCTACAGCAATCAGCAGAAGTGAAAATGATATCAATATATTTGTAATCTTGTGTTGCTACCTCAGTTAACTTAATGTGTGTGGAAGGAATAAATTGTGCAACAGACTTTTACAGTGTTAAAGGACAAAGATTAAGCAAAAGAAACACCTGGGCATTTTAAGTGTAACATGTTTGTATCTAAATGTTTAACATTTAAATTTAACAATAAAGTGATGCTTGAAGGAGTTACATGCCAATTTGTGACAGGAACATTAGGTTCATCTGAGCTGAGCTGAAGCGTTGGAATTTAGCAGTGATTCAAAGACATCTTTGTGCTGTATTGCTAAGCAACCCCATCCTCAGCTTTGTGGCTTGTTAATATCATTTAGTTGCATTTCAGAAGTAAGCTGCAAAAGTGAAACTCCTGATTTAGAGAAGAGATCAAAGAAGCATTAATGTTACTTTTGTAATCTGTTGTCTGCTTTTAAAGGAGGGTTAAGAGTGGCAGCTGGCGGGAAGGATTGGAAGTAATAGCCTTTTGCAGTCAGCAAGTTTTCTCCTGAATGTTCAATGCTTGAAGCTTTGGGGTTTATCAGATTCCAGTAAGAAAATGAAAGATTGATTGAAGTGGAGAAACTAAGCGTGCTCTTTCTGCTTGTATGGGAGCCCAGTCTCTGAGCAGAGGAGAATCTCCTCTGCGACAGCTCTGCTCAGGGCAGCATCAGCCTTCTCTCCTGCAGTCCATGTAAGCCTCCATCCCTTTGCTTCTCTTATCCTGCTTCTTCCTGTACCACTTGTGAGGTCTGATGAGGAGACTGAGTCTCAGACTAACTTGGAGTCACATGAGGCCTTTAGGCTTTACGCCAAAAACAGAGCAAATGGGGAGTTTATCAGAGGTTCTGGCTTTTAGAAAATTTCAGTCCACAAAGACAGAAGTGAGGGGGTAAGACAGCATAGGAGAGAGGAGCCAGAACACAAAGCAAGAGAAATACATAACAATAGGAAAGGCAATAAGAGGGAGGGTGAAGCGCGCACACGTAGTGTTGCTTGCTACACACGAATAACAGTATCTTGAATTCCCCTTTAAGATATCCAGGGCCATCCTGTGTCTGTGGCCTGCAGCCACTGCCCGCCCTCAAGCTGCTTAGTGCAGCGGGACCAATGCCTCACATACCTGAGCAAGTTTGTACCAGTTCATCTTAAATCAGTTTTCGTGCTGATTCACATTGCATCACTGACAGAAGCCAGGTGGACCCACAGGATGGAAGAGTGACTGAAAAGATGGGATACTCTTTGTTTGGTCCATAAGAGGCATGAGTAAGTATTTCATTATCAAGGTCAGAAAGGATAAGCTCCATTTACTATGGTTATGCTTGTCTTCACAACAGGGCAACTCAGCTTAACAGTTTTCTTAAATTGATTCCCAGTGGACTTGGTTTGAATTGGAGGTGTAAAATGAAATGAGAGCACCCACACTCCTTTCAGCACCAATGAAGCAGCACTGTTTTAAAACTTTGCCTTTATATAAACCATGCTGGCCTTCTTATATATTAAAAAAATTCAATCATTCCAACAATTTTTCTTTCCCTACACCTGGCATGATCATTCTTATTGTATGCACAGGAGCCAAATGGTTAAAGACAGAGGAACACTGGCAAATAGAGAATTTGGGATAACTCTTTGGGCTGAGTAAGTCCAGAGCAGAAAAATACATCATTGTATATATGCATCCTATGTACTATACTGGAAACTGAACTGCAGTTATACCAGGGATTAATTTAATTCTCAGGTATATTTTGTTTCAGAAGGAAAACAAGGGGGGAAAACAATGATGTGAACATTTTCCTCCTAATATTGTCAGACAACTATAGTAACCATGGCAACAGGATGAGCAATGTCTCAGAGATTGTATGTCTGGTAAACATATTCTCTAGACTTCCATTTATTATGGTATTAAATAGCATGTTTGTGCTGAGTCCTAGCACAATCTACTATTATGTTGTTATCACTGAGGGCCAAATCTACTGGCTGAGCGTTCAGCAGAGTTACTGGTCCTAAATGCAGGAATCACAGCCAGTGGGCCAAAGATTCCTTGTGGGAAAACAAATATAGCAGCTTCCACGTATATTCCTGTTTCCTTGGGAGGTTTGTATGGTGAAGTCTGTTCTCCCTCCAATGTCCTGACTACCAGGGTAAGAGCCTACCAGTGCTGCTCCTCTACCTCCAGCAACAAAAGCCCTTGACAGGCAAGATTTAGGTTCAGTCCTTTGTCCGCACATAGTTGTGGCGGGTTTTGTTTGAGCTCTTCTCCCAGTGACTAGTAAGAGCTGGTGCCTGACTTCTGAGCTGGAAGGCCATTTTGATCCCTGCTATTCATCTGCACACAGACAGAAGTCCCTGCCCACTCCCCAGATGTGCTGCAAACCATCAGTAGAAAAAACAAGAGAGTTCACACTTCTGGAAAGTATTTGCTCCAGCTGTTATAGCATACTGCTTTACATATTTTCTCAGTATTAATGCTGAAAAATATATTTTAATATTTTACTACTCTCCACCTCTCGTCACCTCAGTGGTACTGACAAAGATAAAACTGGAAAAGTGGTAAATCTGATGCCTCGCGTAGATTGAATGTTCAACTAGGCAGTTCAGGGACAGGAGGTTGAATCCCAGTAACTGTTGTTCAGTCCTGGAAGTACTTGAGTAGACAAAAGGCAATCTCTTCCTGTATGGCCCCACTGTGTGTGTTTTCCTAAGGAACATGTAAGTTGACGCTGCCTCCATCCTAGTAGACTTTATGTGAGTGGGCAGTCTCACCAGATCGCAGTGTCTGAGTTTGTCTGCTTTGATGGATGCCTCCTACAATGAACGTCAGTGCCGCCCTGCTGTATCTGACCCCCTCAGAAGCAATGCTGAGCTGGAGTGCCAGAGCTCTCAGCTCAGTAACTCCTTGCCCGTGCTCTGTGACCTCTATCAAACACTGGCATCATCTGCTTAAAGACCAACAGTGAGGTGAAGCCTCGCTCTTCCACAGGATTCTCAGTGCTCCAGTAGTTCTACTAAATATTATCATCAGTGTGGTAAGTTACTTGAATGAAAACCCTTCCAAGAACTGAAGGCCTGGTCATTTCCTTTCTGCTCTAATAAGCTTTATTTTATTCAGCTTTAGGAGCTTTTCAGGCTGAAGGCTCCATTCCATACTAATCTCCTAAACAGACCTGTCAAGTTTTATGATGGCGTCAAGAGGGCAATGATGAAGAAATTCAAGCAACATGCAGTCTGCCTGAAAATCTGACATGAACGGCTCCCAAATGGAGTCTTTGTCCAAGTTTATTTCCCTTCAGCTACTGGGTGCAATCAACAGATAAGGCCTCATTTCAAAGACAACTTTTCCTAGAAGAATAAGGAGAGGCATGTTGTTCTGCCTTCACTTCGCCTTTGCTTTGCTGCAACAAGTCTGCTTTATAGCTGGCTAGCTACTGAAGGAAACCTAAAAAGCTCTGCCTTCTGCTGCACTGCTCTTGGAATTATGCTCTGTTTTGAAAGCAGAACATTGAAGCTTAGCAAAAGTTCATCAAATGTAGTTGTAAAAGATTCATGCATGACTGTTTTTAAAAGGGGAAGAAAATACTAAGACTTTTGCATGCTCCTCTAATAATCAAATTAACTGTAACTTGGCCTGCTACCCTTGTCTTGACAATTTTGACAAGTAGCTTTTGGGAATCAGACAATCTAACCGGAGGATCGGGCAGCCAGCATGTAAGCTTGGAATATGGTTCTCATTTAAAAAAAAGAAAAAAATAGACTTTCAAAGGGAGCCTGATTGGGTTAGAAAGCAGAAGCATACTCTTAATCATTTTTTTTCTTAAGAATGCACATTTTTTATCTTGGAAAACCCACTGAAAACGAAGTAAATCTGAGGCACAAATAATAGTAGGATGCAGAAAGGCTCAGGATAGCCACATAGAAAGCAGGGCTGTCAGCACTGTGCAGCACCTACAGCAGCAAGGTTTACTAAAAGGTTCAATTCGATGTTTTATTCCTCCATTTTACATTAAAAAAAAAATAAACTTGTTGCTGACAGATTTCCCCAGAGGCAAGATCCTCTGAAGGTTTCTTGCCCCTTCCAATGAAATGTCTGCCTGTCTCAGAGCTGAGGTTCTGTCTGTGTTTCAAAGCAGCCACAGAGCCTACCTTGGCCTTCAGTGCGTGCCAGAGTGGGCTCTGGCTGCCTCACAAGCTGTAGCTGCCTGGCATGTACGAGCCAGGGTCTCTTACTGTCAACGTGAGGGCAAAGGATTCAGCAGGGAGTGAAAAGGAAGTGGTTTATCTATCAGGGTCTGGTATTTCAAAGTTTGCTGGGCAATTATCAAGACAGGGAGAGCATGGACTTTTGCAAAATTGAATGGCCCCGATTAGCTGCTGATCGGCATTCAGCAATCTGGAATGGACCAGGCTTGGTGATACACACGGGAAGGGGCCGTGGCAGGCAGCCAAGGCACAGAAATGAGGCTGTTCCTGCAAAACCCACTCGTCCCTCACTGGAAATGGACCTCTGAGTGGCATGGCTGGCCACGTGAAAAGCAGGGAGTTGAAGGAAAAATCTCCTATCTACCCTCTCAGGCTTCCTCGTTACTGAATAACAGAGGAAGGGAAGAAGCTTTTTGCCTTTCTGCTTATCCTGCCCTGTATGAGCTCACAGGAACACAGCTGCCAAAAGTGCAGGCAAAGAACCCTGGCTGAGCTGTCAGCAAAAGGCATGTGAGTATGTTTCTGTACGATCTCCCATTTTTTGTTGGTTTTGGTACTTGTTTCTCTCATTTTCCAATTTTCTCCATTAGGTTTAAGACCTGTTGGTGGCCTCATGAAAGATTAAAGTAGCAGGGAGATCGGACAATAATTTTTGCTTTCTGTGGCTTTTCTGAACCAATCCTTCTCTCTCCCTCTTTCATTCTCGCGTGCCCTAGAGACAAAGGGTCTTTTCTCATTCCTCAGACTTTTCCCAAGTTTTTCTCCTTCCCATCTGATTCTAAATTGGGACCACACCAAGATGCTTTACACGGTGAGCATTGACTCAGCATTCAATAGCAAACGTGTTCTGATTTTCTCCCCTTGATTAATTTTGTTAGAGAGGTGATGAACTCCACCTCTGACCTCCCTTCCCTGCCAGTCACTGGGCTTTCACTCATGCAGGCAGCTTTTAAGCAACTCTAGTAACTCAATCATCCCTGCAGAGCCTTTTTGTGGCTGGGAATAGAACATCTTTTGTCCACAATGGAGAAGTGAGATTAATGACTCTGAGTGGCCCCAGTGATTTCAATATTCATGTTGTGGGTAGATGTGCTAATACCGATAGAAAAACCTACAGTATCGCACTGCAACATTGCTAATTGACTTCACCTATGGTCCTCGAAGTCTACACTGGGTAAGCTCAATCATGTGGGAAGGGTAAAATTGCTTTGCTCTTTTTTCGTCCCCTCCATTTCTCACAGATAATATCACTCTACTATTGCAGTATCCACAGCGATGCTTTTAAATACTGCTGCATTTTTGCAGTTTAGATTCTGGAAGCATCACGCTGTCTGCCCGTTTGAGACCTGGCCCTCCTTTTTGGACCTCAGGCTTGACCTCCGCTTGAAGCCTAGCAAATATCTTTCAGCCATGCCTCAAAGTTCAAGCTTTTAGTGCTCCAAGGACAGCACTCATGAGTACATAATCTCTCAAGGTGCACTGCATACTTCCCCGCAGGTCAGATTAGAGGGCCCTGCAGAGAGCGAGCGGCAGGGGAGCACAGCTCAAGTGGCAGGCAGAGCACACTTGGCAAACCAGGCAAATCCCCATGGAGCACAGCATAGCTAAGTGTCACCAAGGTATAGGGGCTGGGGCTGGCTATGAAACAGTCACATGCAAAGCTCTGATGGAGCCGTGCTGGCACAGACTCATACCTCCTCTCCTAGTGCTTAAGAAACCCTGTGAGGGCCACCTTTCTGAGGCACTAAGGGCCAGAGGGACATGAGTGAACATCACTTCAAGAAGCCACACATAAGCTCAGGTAGGATTTTTCTCATGTATTCTTGTCTGGGAGCAACAGGCCCTCCCCACATACCCATCTCATCTATTGCTATTCAGGTCCTTGTCTATCATGGTCAGCGTGGGCAGAGCTGAGCGTTTCCCTAGCTTGTAGTAATTTCGCTGCCAAGGCTGCAAACCCTCCAGGTACCAATAAATGAATAGAGCTCCCCTCCCATCTTTTTTAATCTACATCCTTCCTAGTCAGTCACCTGCCAGCATTTTTACCTTTCCTCTGTCTCCCTGTTGATGATTCTGTAATGTTCTCCTGAGCAGATTAACTCTTTGCTACCTGAACGCTGAGATTAATTCATTCATGTGTGCAGTGGCAGCACCTGAAAGCTCCCAATGAGCCTAGAAACCCCTCTGGTTAAGCATAGCACAAGTAAGGACTGAAAAAAAAAAAACAAAAACACCACAGGTTTTGTTCAAAGAGCCGGCAAAGAACTTAACTCCATCTAGAGCTTGATGCAAGAAGTGGGAACTTTAAAAAGGGTACCAGCCAAAGTTTTGGGTTTGCTTATAATTCGTAAAAGTCCTAGGATTTAAAGGACAGGAATAAAGAGAATTGTGGAGAAATTTACCCTTTTTTTTTTTCCAATTAATAGCAGAGGGTGTTTAGAGCAAAAGAAAGAGTCCTAGACAGAGCTGCTGTGGGAGCTGACAGTCATAATTTATTTGACCAGAGAAGCTCTTTATCAAAAGGGACTGCTATTAAAGATTATGACAGCGTTTGGAAGAGCAGACCTTACTGTGCAGGGCTCCTCTGCAAACCCTTACTCCCAAGAGGAGGGCTGTTGCCACTGACAGGTTGGCACGTCCAGAGGAGTGGAGCTAAAGAAAATCTCAGCCCCTGGAGTGCTCTGACAACCTGCTTACCAGCAGGATATCCTCTTGCACCCTTCCCAGCTGCTTGCTGAGGCAGCTTGCCCTGCACATCACTTTGGTTCTTGGAGGTGTGGGCTGAGCAAACTGTGTAACCCAGTCTTTCTAAGCATATTTACAAGAGCTGCTTTACAAAGGCAACAAGTGAGATGCATTGAGGCCACCTGGCCCCCTCTGTGCACTGCCTGAATCATGGCCCATTTGGTCACACCTCCAAGCAGAGCTGACAGCATCTGCATTCCAAATGGATTGCAAGACAACTCCTCCCTCAAGCAGACTGGCTTATGAGGAAGATAGATTCCCACAGGGCTGACTGGTTGACTAGGCTTGGGCAGAGTAGATTTGCACATAAAGAGCATGGGGACCAGTATTCTTTTTAGTTCAACTAGATGCCCAAGCTGCAGGTTATGCATCCTTGTCTTTTCCTTCCTATGTCTTGGCTGCTTGAAATCACTAGCAGGTCTTTTAGCTCACAAGTCCTTAACTTTGTGCAAACACATTCTAATAAAGAATAGCTCAGTAAAATTAACTCCTTGTATGGGATCTAATGTCACTGGGCCACCCTCACTTAGCTCTGAGACATGCCAATAGCAGATTTCTTCTCATTCCTCGAGGAGAAATACACAGTTCAACAGGCCCTCTGGAGTCCCATAAGGCTAGCTTGAGCTTTGGGAAGGGAGCGACACTGGCTGCATTCAATTTTGTGCAGAAGGGAAGTGGGGACAAACTCCCTGCGCTTTGTCCCAGAGGTATTTTGCCTTTGTCCTCCCGGTTGCTGTGGAGATCCAAAAGCAAAACATCTTTGTTTCACACACACCCTCCTCCGCTCTCCTCTCCATTCCCAGAATTATGCAGGAAAGCTGGGGAGCGGCTGAGCCAGAGCATAGCGCATTGCAGTTCTACGGGCTGCCGTTAACTGTCCATAATACCTTGCTGAAATATTTAGCAGCACATTCAAGAGCAAGTATTGGGGGGTGCACTGGGGAAGGTGAGAGGTGGGAATAGGCATAATATAGACACCCTAGCAAACAAAAAATGAGGGCATCACGCTCAGTGAGGAATCTGCAAGCAACTGATTCAGCTGAATCCATGTTGCTGAGAGGAGATAAAGGAAAAAAAAAAAAGCTAAAGCCGCTTTACAGACCTGTGAGCTTGCACGTATGCAAATCAAGCAAGGGCTTTACTCGTGATGCAAACTGCAAAGGGAGCACAGCGTACCGGACCCAGGCTGTGCAGAAAGAAGGAGCTGAGCTCTATGTGGGAAACGGAGAAGGATCTGGGTCTGTGAAGAGATGCATCAAAGCAAAAGCGGAGAAAGCGAGAGAGGAGCAAAGAAAGATAGCTGAGTGGAAAGTAGGTCAAATTACCAAACAGAGAGAAGACTAGCAATCAGCAAATGTCCCGGGGCAAAGTGAAAGGCCCCTTGACATGGCAGTCATTTGCTTTAGAAAAATAATCTTCCAACAATCACCTACAGAAAACCACCCAAAAGCTTTAGTACTTTGTCAATAGCTTAACGCTACCGCTTGTCTCATCCGTGCTGCGTTAAAACGGACAATCTCTTCACAAGAGGTAAAAAGAAAAAGGCATTATATCCAGAACAAGATAACCTGGTGAGATGGTCAGGCAATCAATTAACAGATAAAAGTGACAGTTCATTACAGCAAGTAGGTGCACCGAGCACTGACACCAAGGAGCTGGGTAATAACGTGTTCCTTTAGGCTGGAGCCAGAGTACACAGGGAAGCTGCAGCTCGGGATTCAAGTACTCGCGCACCTGCAGCGAAATACCAGCACAGACTCCTGAAGATCCCCAAAATGTTCATGTAAACACACTTCCGTGAATAAAATATTGTAGAACACTGGAGCAGGTTGCCCAGAGAGGTGGTGGATGCCCCATCCCTGGAAACATTCAAGGCCAGGCTGGATGAGGCTCTGAGCAACCTGATCTAGTGGGGGATGTCCCTGCTCCTTGCAGGGAGGTTGGACTAGATGACCTTTGAAGGTCCCTTCCAACCCAAACCATTCTATGATTCTATGATTCTATGATTTGTCTCTCGTTCTATGATTCTATGATTTGTCTCTTGTTCACTCAGTTTTAACCTCATGATCGCATCTTTCCCTGGTTTCCTTGGAGCTGACTTGGCCTGAGGCTTTTGGAAAGACAAGTGAGCCCCTTCTTCCCCTTGGGATAAGTCACCAACAACGGGAAGATACCAGGTCAGAACTTGTCAAGCTGCTCGGTGAATAATGTCACCGTGTAGTAAAACTAGCATTTAACGTAGGCTGCCGAGGTCTTCTGCTGCCACTTGAAACCCCACTCAGAGGCTGCTGAAGCCCTCCATTCACATCTTTCCCACAGCCACCAAACACACACGGACAGTCACAAGACCAGCTGCGCTGTCTGTGTTCTTCATCACTTCTGCAGCTTCCAGACTGACCACCGAAGAGAAGCCCTGAAGCCAAGTGACCCATAGCCACCTTCTCAATTCCCTCCCACAGATCAGAATCACCTGAGCTTTTCTCAGCTGCGTCTGACAGTGGCAGGGTGGGCTGCGTCAGTGATCCCTAAGTGGGGAAATTCTCCTGCTGCAGCCCCATTACATGCAGGTATCTGTTTCCTTTAATATCTTACTGAAGCAGTTGTGTTGTTTTTTTTTTTTTTCTCAGAGACTAATCCTCTGATTGCTCTGATCTTAGAGATGAAATTTCTTCTGCCTAAATATTGTGGAAATGAATGTGTACACTTCTCATTGATAGTTGGATATTATTCCTTAATGTGTGTCATACTGGTTGTGTGAACAATAAGATGAAGATAAAACATTAATCTTTATGTACAAAAGGAGATCTATGATTGACTTGTTGTGCATTGGTTTAGAAACATGCATAGAAAGTGAAAAAGAAATACATACCTTTTTCTGTCTATTGACAGACAGATCTACTCAGTGTATTCAGGTGTATCTGGGGGTGTGTGCTGCTTATGTGGATAACCACAGCAAAGACATATTTAAACATTGCCCTGAGATTTAGGGATTGATTAGTTTTCTTTAGAGATGGCCTCAGATATTATGCCCCATTTGCTTTAAATCTAAAAGCCTTTGTGTGCACAAAATATAGCAGAGGCTCTTTATAACATTTAAATCTCATACCTGAAAATGAACATCTTAAGCCTGCAAGGACTGCAACGAGTGGTTGCTCTTTATATCCATCTGTGCAGGCGAAAGGTCAGAGGCAGGATATTAGAGCCTTTTGAAAGTCATACCTCTAACAGCAAGCAAAGCTAACTTGTGGATTCCCTGTATATTTTAAAAGCAAACATACTCAAAACTAATCCAAACAACTTCACACAGAGATAACACTCCCTGTATACAACAGTGTCATTGTTTTATAACGCTGTTATGCATGCATCTTTAATTCCGTGCTGTTGTATCGATGCTCATTTATAAAACACCAGTTATTTTAAGAAGGGCTTTACAAACGCATATGGCATTTAGTATATCCTGGCCTATATATTTCCCTTTGTTTATTAATGCACTACATGCATTTGTGCCAGTGCACACACCCAATTCCTATATTTCAGACAAAGCTCTTCTAAAAGATTTGGCGAAGTATTTCTGACATTTCTTTCTTCTTTAAGCTGCTCTGTGAGGTATTTGACTTTTGGTTGTATCTATACCACCGATGCCAGGAGAGTCTTCTTTACACAAGAAACTGCTATGTTTGCATCAAAGTCTATTTCACTGCTGGAAAACAGCCATATTGCAAAATAGCCTGACACAACTGAAGAAGCAACTTATTTTGGAAAAAAAAAAAAGAAGACAGCTTTCTTTTCAGTTGTAGCCAAGACAGCATTATAGCAATGTCTTTTTTTATACAGAGAGAAACATTTTTCTTGTCATTTCAGAGCCTGTACTTGCCAGACAATACATACCAATTTCATTCACCGTTACGTTCACCATCCCTCCCTGAGCTCCTTTTCTCTGTTAGAGCATGTCTCCCTGCTACAGCTTCTCAGTCGCTGATTTTTATCCTAATATGCACATTCACACAGATATTGCTTATGGGTTTGCTCTTGTAATAACCCGTTAGCATATGTAAATTGTTTCTGCCCTTTACAGGATTTATAGCAAAGTGTACCAACCCCAAACAACACAGTTTAATCTTTTAATCCTTGCAAAGACTTGTGCCTTTAGCTCCAGAAACTTAAAAATTACTCCTCCTGGAGTGACTAATTTCACACAGCCATTAAAGAGCCACCTTGCAGCCCACCAGAGGCCAAGCAATCCCCTGCTAGTTCCCCAGAAAACTCTGGAGAGCAGGAGTGCTGCTTTTGCCTGGGGTGGTAAGCCAGCATCCCACTAGGCCTCCCGTTGTCTTTGGTACCAGAAGTGCTGAAAAGCTAAAAATTGAACTGAACAAATAAAATTGCTCCTGCTCACCCCATGACACAGCAAACTGACTTTTTCATGATAAGTGTACATGAGAAGGGAACTGCACCTCCTTACATCATCATTTCACAGCTTATCTTCTCGTTCGGTGCAGGGATTTCCTAACACACAGTGGGAAGAAACTTCCTGACAGCATAAAACGTCACCCGACAGTGACCACAGATCTTGGAAAGGGCTGATGAACTCAAGGACTAGGAGAGGGCTGGGTGCCAGCATTGTGTGTTTGCACAAAAAAAAAAAAAAAAGTGGATGTCTCAGCAGATCAGGAGGCCAGAGATGGCTGGCAAGCCATGCAATCCACAAAGGGCTGTGCTGATTGCGCTTGTCAGATTTCTGCTGCTTACGGTTGCAAAGACATGCGCCCAACTCACTGGGCTGAGGCAAATGTTTTAGAGCTTAAAATGAGGTTTGGGCAGGGGTGTTGTCCCACCAAGCCCTCATTGCACCTGTGGCTCTCCTACATCTTGGAGAGGGGTATTGCTTCTGGGGTGACTGTGCAAACCCCCCCACCAAGGCTGGTGTGGTGCCAGGGCAACCAGAGGAGGTGCGCGCACCTCATTCACCTGTGCCCTCAGGCAGCCAGCTCAGGCTGATGTGGCAACTCAGCACAAGGAGGTGCTTGGTCAGATGTCTAAGGAGAAAGTTCTACAGTGGGGTAGGAAGGACCCCAGGTCAGTTTGGAGCAGACTGCTTTGTACTTAGAATCAAACTCTTTCTGAGTCCTAGCATGCCCATGCATCAGAACCCATTACCAGGGAATTCAAAGCTGGAAATACTTGGAAAACCATAGTAGCTTTGCTTAAGGTCATAAAATAAGATCAGCAGGGCAGTAGATAAGGAAGAAGTCTAATTACCATCGCAGATCGATCTGAACTGTATTAAACAACTCCAGGCCATATAGATTTGGTGTAATACTGTCAGGTGGAGAGGAACACGTCCACAACAGGGCTCCTCGACCTGCAGTCCCGTGTTTAAATTCGAGGTGTGTGCATCCCTGCCAGTGGGGCCGGGCCACGGCTCTCACTTCCAGACCCTGTTTTGCAGAGGACAGTCCTGAGCCTGGGGACAGGAGCCTCCTCCAACTCAGGGCTGAGGAGCCAGAGGAGAAGCCTGGAGGAGAAACATGGTGCCCGTCTCCATTTCTTCCCCTTCTCCCTCCTCCAGCACTCACTGTCTCCCACCCCACTCCCACTGCAGGGACTCTGGGACTCAGCAAGAGGGATGTGAAAAAAGGCTGTGTGCAGGAGCACTGGCACCTCTGCTGCTTTCCTCTGTCCTCCGCCAGACCAACCCTACCGTGCTAGGTCTCTTCCTTGCTTGTTCCTGATATGCCCCTTCCCAAAATCTCAATCAATTAGAGGTTTGGGTGTGACTACAAGGGGAGCTCTGCAATGGCACAAAGAAACCTTTTCATTTACTTGGCCGGCATCTCCTCCTCACATTCTTAACATCAAACTTGTGACCAGAGAGATTCAGGGCAGGGAAGAAGTTTCTCCCACATGTCAGAAAACCTAAAGACTTTTTTTTTCCCCTTTTGGCTGTTCTCTGAAGTGAAGAGCAGAGGTCTCCTGCTAGAATTGCTTGAGCCTACTTCACCTAACTTGTTTACTGTCGTTGCAAAGACCTCAGACAGCGGTGTCACTTCCAGTCTTTTCTGTTCTCTGCCTGTAGCACACAGTATATTAGTCTCCAGAGGATTGATATTTTTTTAACTCTAACCTAATTATATAATACAGACAACAGGGTGAAACTTAACAATCTGCAGTAGGCAGGATCTCACGGTCTCTCCTGGCTTTAAACTCCAGGAAGCTGCAGGGTAGTTAATTTTTGTTTTTAATCAAGGAATGAGTAATGATAAAGATGGATAAATGAATAAGTGAAGCTCATAGGAGACAATAAATAAATGGCATGTTGAGCATGCCAGGCAGTTACTAGTATTTCTGCCTTAATGCTATGGTGAAAAAGAAGGTCTAGAGGTCTGAGTCACTCATCCCACGCAAGGCACTCCACTTAATATGTGCTCCTGGCTTTTGAATTGCCATACAGCAGCTCTAAATGGGAACACTTAGTGGCTTGATATTTCTGTTTCACAATACTTGCCAATGCACTTTACTTTTTGAGTGTCACTTTGAACATTCTTTAAACAATGCCCTGAAATGCAAAAATCAGAGGCAAAAATATCTTATTCTGTCTGCTGCTTCTTCCCTGCTGTCATTCTGATAATCTTTTCAGCAAGGAAGAATCAGGGAGCAACGTCACTGAAGGCAGAGCCGTCAGCTCGCACTCACCAGTGTTATGATTGACGCAGCAGGGCTGCCTCACGCTCTCTCACAGGTAAGGTCATTCCTCGCGAGTTAAGATAACTTTATAAAGTACTGGGAGTCTTACCAGGCAATTTACAAGGATTTGACTTTTTCTCCAAGTCTCTCTCTTCATTTCTGGGTTCAGGAGAGTGAATAGCTTTGTCCTGCTTCTCCTTGTTTGCAGTAGTATTTGGAATGGTTATGTTTTGCAAGGCTGGCTTTTTAGGCAACGGAGGTTTGCTACTGAGCTGTTCAGAGGACTTCGCTTTGGGTTTGATTTTTTCATTTAAAGAATCACCAATATTTCTATCAGCTGTTTTTTTGATCTGTGCCTTATCACCTTTTAGAAAGGAAGTCAATCCCTCATTTTCTAAATTAAACTCTGCACTGTATCTTTTAATCCCTTTTGATTCTGGTGACGAATTGTCTCTGTATTTGAAGGACAGTGAGGTGGATCTAAGTTTCACTTGAAAAGGACTTTTATCTTCACAGCTTGACTGATGCTGAGATACCACCGAAGAATCGCTTGGCATCGGCACTGCATCGACAGCCGGAGAAACACAGCCAGCCAAAATTTCTGTAGGTTGGCCTGTGTTCTCAGAGTCAGACTCTGGCAGCAAAGCCTGCTTTTTGTTGCTACTTTTTTCCTCCTCCAGATCCGATCCCTTCTGCAAATCTTCTTTCCACTTCTCATTTCTCAAAGAGGTCTTTGCTTTGGACAGGAAGAATTCAGTATTTAATGGGCTTTCCAACTCTGATCTTTCTGGGAAGTGTAGGCTTCTGGTCCTCGGTCTCTGCTGTGCAGAGGAGACAGAAAACTTCCTCAAGGCACTGAGTTCATTGTCTGCTTTTTCAGCTTTCCTCCCTAAAAGTTCCTCCTTTTGGACTAGTGACTGACTGTTCTCCTTACCAGAAGCAGCTGCCTCTTGTGCAGTCTTTGCTTTCTCTAGAGAGCAGGATGTGGATGATCCCATTCGTGTTGAGGAAGCAGAATGTGAAACATGGAATGAGTCTGTGGGCTGGAAAGAACCTATGGAAAATTGCTTGCTGGACTCTGACAATAGAGCAACATCTTTCTTTGCCTCTTTATTACCAGGCATTTCCACAGGTATCTGTTCATCCTTCTGTATATTTTCTCCTGACCCTTCCAAGCAAACAATACTATTCTTACTAATTGAAATACCTTCTTGGGATTGTATTTTATTTACTGAAAACATAGTAGGGAGCTCCTTATTTTCTTGATGTAAAATATTGACTGACACATCAGTCACATCCTCAGACAACAGAACCGGTGTGTCTGAGGAACCTTCTTGCTTTTGTACTTCTCTGTCTGGACTGAAGTAGGAAGATGT
Source organism: Ardeotis arabs (assembly GCA_011801015.1). Lineage (NCBI taxonomy): Eukaryota > Metazoa > Chordata > Aves > Otidiformes > Otididae > Ardeotis > Ardeotis arabs. Next base: position 19,660 of record JAAGAY010144557.1, on the reverse strand, counting down.
TGCGGAGTCTTTGCCTCCTAACAGCAACGAGGACTCAGACTTCACACACGTTGTTTCCAGTGTTGGTTGGCAGCCCTCTGGTTTATTCTCTGGTAGCAGGGCTTCCTGTACGACAGCAGACTCAGAAGTGGGCTGAGTCATCGCTGGTCTCAAAGCAGGAGGAAAGTCCTCAGGCATTCTGGGCTTTGGCCAGGAAGCCACATCCTGTGCTGCAGCTGTGCCACACGGCAGTTCTTGATTGCTGGGTTTGAATACAGCATCTGGTAAGTCTGTCTGCATCTCCTTTTCATCATCCTCTTCTTCTTCTTCTGGGGTACAGCTCAAATCAGTCAGAGATTCAGACTGGGTCCTCTGCAAGAAAGAAATTTAGAAAGCCCCATCACCAGGTACAGTTTCACTGGTTTTTTTACTCATCATTACATCTACAATCTGTATCTTAGAAAGGAAGGCAATACTTGCCTCCAATGCTGAGCTTGTTCTTTTCTTAATCTACATACTGGATGCTTTTTTATCTAAGCAGAGCCCAGAATAATATATTTAACCAATAAAAAAGCAATGAGTGACACTTCCTTCTGCACAACTAGTGCTTTCTTGCCTTTGTAGATGTTCATCAAAACAACAGGCATTGGACCGTCCTTGGCACTTGATTCCCCAGAGCATACTGGATATGTTGTGTTGCTCTTAGGCAAAAAGCAGCACTTGAAAGAGGAAAATCTGTCCCTTTGTATTTTGTTACTCCATACTAGCATTAAAAATAAAACAAGCCATTCTTCCTAAAGCATGATTCTGAAGAGGAAAGGGTACATAGAAGGAAGAGCAGAAACCTAACAAGTCCACCCGGTTATGACACTCTATACCAGCTGAGTATCTACCCCCATATGGCAGTCTTCTGTCTAATCCCACTGCCACAGAGAACCATAGCCATGCCTCCTTTGTGTAGAAGTAAGTCTTCTGTTTCTTTCAAGAGTTAAGACTATTTATAGATGCATATGTAGTTATCTGTGAGGTCTTGTGATTAAGCCTCAGGTAAGGACTGGCTAAATAGACAGGATTATTTGAAAGCACATTATTAAGCTGCTGAATATGCCTTTTCAGTATTAGCTGACTGATTCACTGTAGTTTGTTGGGTAAATATATGTTTTGGATGTAGGCCCTAATTCTAAGAATTCCAACTTCTTTTGCAAGTACAATTGCAAAGACAGAGCTGCAATGCCACCTGCATTCATAATCCATATGCGCAGGAACACAAAAGCAGATGACATCAGTTAGCGAGAAGGAAGGTGCACAGGCAGAGTCAGGCAGAAAAACACTAAAAAATGTATTATCAAAAGATGTGAATACTCTCCCTGGAAAACCAGGAGGGCTCAGTCACCTGGCAGTTTATAGGCAGACAAGACAAAGCAATTTTATTTCGGTAACACAGAGGAGGTTTGATCTGTGAGTTATTGCTTTACATGCATTTCTAAACAACTGGCCTCATTGCTGTCTTGCTTGCAGCAGTGCTCTACCAAACCCAAAGATCACTCATATCAGCTAAGTAATACTTAGAGACACAGGGAATAATATTCCTGGTGTTTAGTGAGCCAATGTAATGGCTTTAATGTATTTAAAACATTGAGAGAAACCACAAGCAATAAAGTGCAAATACTGTAGTAAGAGCTGCAAACTTTAGTTCTAAAAAGAGGAAAGAAAGAAGAAAAATTAAGCTATGTCCTTCATAACATACAACAAAGAATCAGATAAATGATGTTTTAAAAGGATTTCTTAAAAAGTAATGTTTTTTTAATAGCATACACTTTTTAATAGTTTTTTTAAATAGTAGACTTTTTTTTTTTCCTGTGGAGACTTATTTTAAGTCTCTGTAGTGCACATAAAGAGTTTACAAAGTTTGGGGGCAGAGAAAGGCTGAATTCAGAACAGTCCTAATGTACAGGATTCGGCTGCAATTAATAGGTCACAACTTATTCTTTCTGTACTTTTTTGAAAATATAAGCCAAATTATATTTGGGAAGTTCAAACAGCTCCTCCATCAATAGTTTCTCAAAGACTCAAGATTTTACAGGATCTTTCAGACTAGGAAAAGTTCACAAGCTGATCATAACACTTTCCAAAAAAATTTCTTAAAGTGAGAAATGAAGCAGTCAGCCCCAACTTCTGCATCACAAACAAGATACTAAATTGTATTGCACGGTAAATTTAAGAAGAAATTGTTACATAAACTGCTGCATTAAGAGTTAACAAGTAAACTCATAATATTTAATCTATTCCTAGTGTCTACTCCAGATACGTAGCCTCATCAAATAAAAGCTATTAAAATCCAATGAAATATCCATGCCGCAATCTGACTTTTCTTATCATATCTCACGTTGAAATACAAAGAAGTCCAGCAAGAACTTCTGGGTTTTGTGTCAAAGATGACACTGTTTAATTTCAAAAATACCTGAGAAAATCTTCTAATTTTACTGGATCTCTGGTTCCGGGGTTTTATTAAAAGCTTGTGTTTAGCAGCAGAATTATCCAAGCAAGAGGAAAGCTCAGGTGGAGTGTCAAAATCGGCTGCAGGCGAGATGGTACTGTCAGATATCTGGGGAGCTCCAGCTTTAGCACTTCCATGCCTGAGGAACAGCTGACTGTCTGTAGAGCGAGATCTAGAAGAAGGACCCAATGTAACCTGAAAAAAAAAAATCCCCAAATAGAGAATCGCACAAAGAAACAAAGACATGAAAATAAGAATTCTACAAAGAAAGGGACATATTTATTAGCAGTTTAAGGTTGCCTGTTTTTCTTTTTGACATCTCTTCAAAACACATTGCACGTAGAGTATTGGTGTTAGCAATTCTGCATTTTTAGCTGCTTGAATATCATGGTATGCTGACCAGTGGGAAGGACCAAGTCATATTTAACTAGAAGATCAAATGCACACAAATATATGGCCACCATGTTTTAGAAGACAGGTTTATGAAGAGTATTCAGTTATAGAACATAAAGAGCCAGGTTTTTTTTTCTGCATCTGTCCTCCAGCATCTGTGTCTAGGCTCCTACCCAGTTATGCTGGGCTGGAGCATCTCTAGCTTCCTATACTTCATGATATCCCTTCCAACTCTACAACACCCTCCTAAAGACAAAAGAATCAAATGTCAATGGTGTTGACACTTAAGTCAGCTTGCGTTTTTTCCTCATGTATTTATATCTGCAAAGTAACTAGGGAGTTTACCTGAAATGTAACATTTCATTCGTAGGCTATTCTGGGGGAGGAAATGATGGACAATTCCTCCTAGAGGCCAATAACCCATCCAGAAACAACTCCTGAATGCTCCAAGGGGTGCAGTACTTTCATGAAGCTGGAATCCAGCTCGCCTGTGTGCTGCTCCAAAAACTACCCTAGTCCCAAGGCTGATGGAAAAAGGAGACTGAAAAATCTACGAAAAATTACTCTGAAAAGGGTTCTTCCTTTCTCTTGGATTTGGTTTCTGCAAATAGGCAAAACAATATTTCCAAACTATCTGTCATGGCATTAACATGACCTCTGACAACTTGTGACAGCACTTCCTTCGTAGGCTTGAAATTCCATTTAATTTCATTAGAGGAGCTTCCCTCCTTTCTTCTTCTTTATTATTTTCTTCTTTCTTCTTTCTCTGGAAGTGGTATTTTACTGAGGGGATTGGATGGGAGAAGGGGATAGTAGTATAGTGTTCATTTTATTTATGGAGGGAAAAAGCATCCGTGTTTTCTGCAAGTAGAGTTCTGCATTACGCACTGCAGCCAAAAAGATACTCCGTAGTGTAGTGAGGGCCTGCTACAGCTTCCTCAACAGCCAGGGGAAAACTCCCATTGATTTTAGTGGAGGCTGGATCCACAGCTTCCGATTATGCTTTCTATTTAGAAAAAAAAAAAAAACGTAGCTCAGCCATGCTGAATAATGGATGCTCTCATTAATTTTCACTCTACAATATCTGCAATCTAGTACTCAAACATGACTAATGTACAACAAATGATACATGGCTGCATTATACATTAGTACCTAACAGTGAATACATTGACATTTCAGCTCCATGATAAGGACGCAGCACATGTTCTCTTTCAAGGCATGTCATTATTTGCCTGCCTTTCTTCTGGCTTCTGCTTTTCCTCGAGAACTTTGCATGTCTTCTTGTTGGCAGTGCTCAGTGTTGGCCATTACACTGGAAAATCACGGATCTGGTTTGTTACTTAAATTTCAACAGCCTGAGTGAGTGCCAGCCCTGAGCCAGCTGCAGAAATGATGTCCCATGAAGCTTGGGTCTGGCGAAGCCTGCTAGAGGAGAGGACAGCTGGCAGACCCCTTTCCCCAAATCCCACGTGCACATGGCTCAGCTGTCTTTCAGCCGGTCACGCTGGGTGACACATGGTGTGGGGCAACGAGGAAGCCCCATCCCCAAAGCCAGGATGGGATGGTCGTGATCCTTTTCTCCCTTCTTCGATCCAGGAAAGCTTCCAAGACACAGCAAGGTGTCACTGCTGCCCAAAACCTCAGGGTTGCGTTATGCAAAACTCAGCCCTGTGAGCTGATCTCCTCTGACTTCCAGAAGCAGGGCTAATTTCTCAAAAATGCCAGGTGGTAAACACAGAGGTTTCTGAGGAGAGCTTTCAGCTGGGGCTACTTTCTGGCTGCACTCTGAAACTGGACTGGGATGAAGAGAGCTCTGAGGTAAATGATGGGGCATGTGGAAAAAGCTGAGCAACGGCGTAGTCACCACCGCGTCTCAGGAGTCAGCAAGTGAGTCAGAGGGCGATGTTAATGGAACAAGAGGGAGACACAAATCCTCCTTTAGCAAACATGCATCAGGACTGGACAAATATACAGCGAGTCTATATCAGTTTTCAAGAAACACCTTCTTCAAGCATTCTGCTATTTTTCCTTAAAAATATTAAAATTTCACAGTATAGAAACAGTTTTTCGAACAGCTTCATGTGGAGTCTAAGAAGTATGGCCAGATATTAAGCCCTGCTGCAGCTGGCCTTGAAATACATTTTGCATAATTACCAAGGAATAGTCAGCTCAGGGCGAGTTTCTCTATTTCCTTTCTGCAATTCCCCTCCACCCCCCTCCTATTTCTAGAAAACACTTTTCTCTTTACCCCCTGTGTTGTTTCCACCATGACTCCAGCTGCGGACAACTAAAAGGGACTCTTCAGAGCTTTTCAAAACCAGCCTTTAATCAGCCAGAACGGCTGGCTGCTGATTGAAGAAAGCCATCTATTTGCCTGTACTCAAGTCCTGAAAACATCACTTCAGCAAAATTCACATCTCGCGCTGGCTCACGTGGCCAGAATCCGACTGAAGGCTGAACCTCAGACTCCTAAGCAGCAATGTCAGCCACCATCATCAGGCAAACACTTTCTATATCGGTGCGAGGTAACCTTGTACTTAAAGCAAGGGGATGGGCAGATTTCAGAGGATCTAGATTTTGTTCACAGCTCCTCAACAGGCTTCCTCCCTTACCCTATGCATGTAACCCAAGCAGCCTTAACTCCAATTTTCCGTCTTTAAAAAAAGGGATACTGTTTCAGTGTCTAAATCTGATTGGTCATGTTTGGAGATTAAATAATGTCTGTAAAGTTTGCTAAAGGATATGAGCTATTCTAGAAGGCTTAATTATTATCAACAGGAGATTGCTTGGCATCAGAATTATGTTGATAAATAATCGTAACTTTTATGTTAGATGGACAGGCATTTAAAAAGCACAGCAAACAGACAGGCATGCAATTACATACATACAAGGCTGGTTTTGCAGCAGGCAGCCAACAAAGTAATATTTATGCCTTACATTTCTTTAAAAGACTACTATGCATAATTGCTTGGCCCTTAATACATTTGGCAGAAGTTACCTGTTCTTCTTCTTCACTGCCTGTTCCAGCTAAACTCAAAGAGCTAAGGTGCTTGTGAGAGTCAGAGAACTGTGGGATGGAATGAGGAAGAGATTCAGTAAAAGATGACAAACAAGGTGGATATACTCGCAGAAACCATCTACACAAAGTGCACACAGGTACTGACAACATAAGTTGTTTTTCTCTATAGTCTTAAGGATTAACAAGGACACTGCAAACGTAAAGTGTAAGACATGCAGATAAAGAATGAAATAATGTGTAACAAAACTATCATTTAAGAAGAAAAAACAGTTTCAAATTCTTTCATGTTTCTTTTTACGATGACAGCCTAGAAAAACATTAAAGAGAGCTCTCTTATCAGCACATTCAAGGGAGAATACAGGTTTTTCAGCCTTTTTTTTATGCTTGGCAGCTCTCTGTAGTCCCTAAAAAAAACCAGCACCCCCCTGCATGCACACAAACACATCCCCTCCTTCCTAGTTCTACATTTTCTGGCATGATATTTATACTTTAACCAGAACAGAGATTCTAAGTGGCTGTTTACACAGAGAGGTAGCATTTTCCCATTTCGAGTAAGGTATTTCAGACATAAAGTAGTGATACATATAGCAAACCACATAATTTATTCTGCCTTCCACACATAGGTAAAACGAGTCACTAAACACTGATTTTTGTCAAGAGCAGAACTACTCACTCTTGTTGTTGTGCCTGAATTTAGGTTTTCATGGAGCAACGACATTTCTGGAGGGCTCCTGGGTAATCCGTCATCTTCAGAACTGGTCCCAGCATCCTCTGTTCGCTTCGCATGAAGTCCAAATTGAGGTGGAGGTCCCAATTTCATGGTAGGCTGGAGTTTCAACTTCAGCATGACATAAAATACATTAGCATATGATAGTGATGGAGGCTTCCCCAGTATGTTTTTTAGCTGAGGTCAATGAATTACCTTAACTTCACAACTGAATGATCCAGAGCACAGGACATCTCACTTTAGATGGTCTCTTAGGGAGCCAAACAACCTATCCATTTTTCAACCATCATTTAAGTAGAACCAAGATACGATACTACTGTCTAATTAACAAATGCGACATTTAATGTAAGCTGCAGACAGATATGACTTACAAGTCAAATGTTCAACCGCAAATATTACCCCCAAAAATCAAGCCTGGAAAGACGTTCCACCTCTTGCATTTGAAAAAAAGATGTTGTGGAAATTACCTGTAAAGCTCTAATCCGATCAGAAACGTTTTCTTGAGAAAACACTCTTACTGGCCTTGCAGGCTCTTGCCCAGTCTCAGGGATGAAAATACTGTCATGTGACAAAGCTCTGCTTCCCATAATGCCTTTATGCATCCTAGAAAAATATATGACAAATGAGTGAAAGCATACAGACCTTTTTTGCCAATCCTTTTACTTTTAACTCAGGTGGACTGTTGAACATGGAGTGGGAGATAGGTGTGTGCAGCACACATCACACCAAAGATTCCAGACTTCGCTATGAATACAATACAGTCATTCAGGCTAATCTAGGTAACACCTTTAAAAACCAAACGAAAACTTGCTAATGCTGTAATCTGTCACATTAGCAAACCACATCAAGGTTAGAGACAGTTTAACCCCAGCAATTGAATTATATCTTATGGAAAAGCTACTGCCCCTTGGCTGGAAGCCAGCAGCTGGGTGGCATGACAGTGCTGCAGGCAAGCCCAGGTGCAAAATGAAGGGAGTTCACATAAACGAGCCTGTACCTGAGATGGACTCACTTCTTGCTAATGTAAGAGTGTGTCTTGCAAATGACTGACCATTACCATACGAAGAATAAGTACAGTATTTAATGTATCTCTGCCATGCAGGTCATTAAGAAAAATATTGCAGGCAAGACAGTTCTCACAAGGAATCATTTGCATAAATCTTTACAAGATGCTTACAAGGTCCCATGCTCTGTATCAAGATCCCTGGGATTTTCCCTTACAAGCCTGGTGGGCATGTTTTTTCATGGACACTCTTTGTGGTCTGGTGAGAGGAAGCAGGAGATGCTTTGTGGGTAGCTTCCCTCATATTCTGTTTCCTACTTTTGATACATGCGGTATATAACTTCTTTTAAAATTTTTACATGTGGGGCATGAACATCTTGTTTCCTCACAGAATGGTACAGGAGACCCACAGACAGACAGCTAGCTGCTAGGAGGTCTCTTGTGCTCACTTTCCTCAGCTTCATAGCCTAACTGAGCAGGGACCAGGAATGCATCCACATGGCATTTCTTCTAGGACTCCCTTCTTTTAAATTTTTTAAACAAGACAGCTATGAAATGGCAAACTAGAGTACAGAATACAGAGCTGTTTGGGTTCATGTAACTATCACGTTAATTGAGCAGACGTTCTAGAGAAAAAAAAAAAGGAGGAGAACTGTGTATTTTTGGATCTTAGATACTGTCATAGACACATTCAGGAACATAAACAAACATGGCAGAAAGTAACATTTTTCTTGTAATGGCTGCTATAAATATGTTTGATAAAACAATAGCAGGAAAAAGTTGACCTGTATTCCTGCTGCAGAAGGAAGGAAAGCCTGCTGCTTCTGCTTAACGCACTAGAGACATTAAAAGAACAATTTATCTAAATGAAAATGTGATCTCTGCAATGCATCCAAGGTCAGATGGATCTATAGCAATTTGCAAAGTAAGTGCCAGTCAGGACTGCGATAGCTGCTCAACGCACCAACATTTTATAAAGACTGCAGCAGCAGCCAGAAAAGTAGTGCTGTTCCATGTGCGCGTTTATCCCAGCATGCTACCTTTGCTTTCTCTTTCTAACAGACGCATACTTCTGAGATGCATAGTGGAAGTAGCCTAGATGTCTCCTCAGATTATGAGTGCTCAAATTACTTTTCCTTTTTTTTTCAAGGAATTGCCCGGTCTTTGTCTGTCTAAACAAATATTAAGAAACAATAATGTAACAACCCTGCAAGTAACGGCACAGGAACGTGGCCAAAACAGCCAAAGATTGTACCCACTCGGACATGACCTTGTTGAGCCGTCCACGAGGAAGAGAAAATCTGACCATCCATGCCGTAAAAATACGTTGTTGAACAACAATGCTATAGCCCACTGTTAGACCTGGTGCTGCCAGCCCGGAACTCCTGGGGCTTCAATCTGGACTGATATTACGGTTGCCAATGCCATAAAAGACAAAAAAAAATACTCAAACCCCAAAATGTTAATAATTTATTTCGGTTGTTTGGCGCTGCCTGGTGGCCACGATGTATAATGGCGTTTTGAACGGCCGGGATGGTTTGCCTTTCCCGAACCTGGGCACAGCAGCATCTCTCACCCGAGGACCGGGAGGCTTGTTCCAAGAGGCACAACACCCACCAATGCAAGGACTTGCTTTTTAGGCAGCCAAGGGGCTCTTCAGTCCATCCCTCCACCCAGTAACACGTTTGAACTTTAGACCGAGTTTCTCACCGTTACCTTTCAGTAGTGGGTAACATTTTTGGCACTGCCTGAATGAAGATAGGATTTTCAGAGGCAGCCAAATACGCAGCCTGGGATTCACCTGGTCTAACTTGAGACATTAAACCACAGGTATCTACATTGGAGCTGGTCACCCCAGCTCTCAGGAAATAGGCACTTATAGAGCACGGTTCATCTGAACAACTTCAGACATCTACTCAGGAATGATACGAGCTTTCTTTGCAATATGGCTTCTCTCTGCTGGTTACAAAAGGCAGCTGGTGACTAACTCAAATGCAGACATTTGTCCTTTGGGCAGATGAATCCCATGTATACAGAGGAAATAAAGGCTTCACAGCCTCTAGTTCCTGCTGATTTCAGTTGCACCCATCCCCTTATCCCTTCTGTGCTTTCAAAACCTGGTATAAATCACTAGGCATCTAAATTTCTTTAACAATCCTTAGGAGTTACATCTTAGGGGCATAAGACAATCCTGGTAAGATATAAGCTGAGTACCTAATTCATTTTTGAAGATGAGAATTACATTCTTTTGAAACAATAACCTAAGGCTTATTTATGATTAAAAGAAAGCTTTTTTAGTTATTATTTCTTGCTGTACCCCATGCAATTCCCTTGCAATTTGTCTTGCATCAGCCATTTTAATTCGTACTTTCCTGAAAAAGGCAGTTGTTTTAGAATGCACCATTCTGAACAAAGGAGGAGGTAATTTTGGGGTGTCTTTAATCTACAAACATTGTAGCAGTTCTGTATTTGTTTACCAGTCAAAGTCCAAAAACTTACTCAAGTTCCTCTTCAGAATAATAATTAACGTGCATTTTGTGTGAGGCTGCAACATCGCTCGTTGACTGGAATAACTTCAGATTGCTGCTCTCAGAAGACGAGGTCTCTTTCCTTTTCTTTTTACCAAAAAACTTTTTGAAAGATTTGAACTTTGATTTTTTCTTTCCTAGGTGAAGAAACATAAAGAAGATGCAACCAGCAGCATCTGCAAGTTTTTGGAACAATAATAATTCCCTTATCATTTCTGTGTAAGTGGTTTTTTTTTTTTTCCTGGAAAATGCAACACAGTCTGCTCTTGGATTAATGTCTTTCGAGACAATACTGATAGTATGGAATTACTATTACCTTGGAGAATAGATTGCAACGTTTATGACACATAAGAAATAACCTATGGTGTAGTATCTTTCCTAATAGAGTTTCTACTTGCCTCTTGAGATAATTAGACTGCAAAGAAAAACTTTGGTATTAACAGCCTGGGATATAGAGAAGAAATTACAACTTGGAAACCCACTGCCTTTGTTCAGCAAGCTAAATAGTGATGATAAGGACAATGTTGTTACTGAAACCAATTTAAATGTAGAAAAGGCTTACACAGGTGAAATGTGCAGTGTCAGGAGGCTAATGCTTTTAAAACATCAGTTTTATAATACATCCCAGAATATTCTGAATGCTAATTACGAGACTCAGTGGATCACAAAAGTATTAAACTAGAAATCAAGCAATAATCTTGAAAAGCAATGCTAGTCTGCTCAGTAAGGAAAGACCTGAATTAGGATCAGGTGCAAGCTCTGTGAAGGAAACTGTTTAAAATTAAATCACAGTTTTGCAGAAGACATCCCAACAACTTGTGCCTGTCCTGTATCAGTTGGCATGACAGCACTATGCGCCATCTCTGTCAACGCTTCACTTATCATTGGGTTTTGTTGGGTAAAAAAGTTAACTTGGTCTCAAGATGCTAGAAAATTCTTATTTCAAGCCTCTGAAAATGTCAAAAATATAACAGCTCTTGGAGACACGAGGAGAGAAGGGGAGAATACATTCTCTAAACAAACAGATTCACTTCTGTGACAGAGCTAAGGCATTGAAGCTCAAGAAGCTACAACAGCTTTTGTTCACTGGGGAAGACAACAATTCTACCTGAATTGTCCTCTCCATCTCCTTCCATCTCTCGCACCTTAGGGTCCATCATCCTTGAAGAACTCATGTGACAGTCACTAAAGGAGGTAGAAAAAGTGTCAGTCATATCAACAAAATAACAGTACTTCAGTACATATATATATATACACACACATACACATACATACAGGCAAGGTACTAAATATAGAAACAGAAAGATATAAAAATATAAAATAATATATTATGTGTATACTTTCATATATAAAGACACAGATCATATATTCCTAAATATATGTATTGTATCTATATGTAAATATACATAAATATAAAAATATGCCATAGGACAAAGCTTCTTAGGCTAAGGTATAATAAATTCCATAGAATATTTCCACTTTAATAAGACAATAGTACATTATGGTTCAGTTAATCAACTAGCCTCTCCTGACTGAAAATTGAGTTTGATGAGATTCTCAAATGCTTCTAGAAGTATGCATCAGAGGGGGTGGGTTTCTTTCATTCTCCCTCTTTGCACCTATTCAAGACCACAGACAAAATATCTTTCTGATAATTACAGCATCTGGGCAACATGTACAGGTAACAATAGTGACTGCACATATTTTTCATTTATTTATATTCAGCTTGAAGTATTCTAGGGATTCTAGTTTTTCTTCTAACAAACCCGTGAAAAGTTAACGACTCTTTTTATTCCTTTGTTCACACAGATAACAGAAAAATACCAGTAAAGATAAACGAAACTATTTTCTTCTTTTCTTCTTTCATCTTTGCTTTTTGGAAGCAAAATATCACTTTGCTTATTAAGGTTCCTAAATTAAAAAATATTTCTAAAATTGTACATGTCCCAAGCCTGAGGAGCAAGTATCTGTAATTTAAAATGCACTTCCAGAGCAGTAGTCTGCTTGTGCTCTCTTTTCTTCATCTGGAGAGCCATAATTTCAAGGTCAAGGAAGACTAAAGCCATGGATGCTGTTGACTGGATGGTGAGTTAAATGCTGCAGAGTAACAATGGGCTGTAATGGTGACAGATGCTCATGCCACAACCTGGATGGGAGAGTGAGTACACTGCTGCTATTTTGATCCCCTGAAGTACCAGCAGACTTAAGTAACAAGGCTCGTAAATTCAAAGAGTTAGCGAAATGGAAATGAAACATTTATTACTGAAGTCTAAAACACGACGTGTCGCCTGAACCATCAGCAAGTGCTTGAGCTGGGTCATGCGGGACGGCTGCACAACAACCACAGCAAAGGCATCTCTGCTGCCCAGCGGCTCCGGGGCTCCCCTGTCAACCGGACCCACACGCTGGCTGTAAAAGACCCCCTGCCACTGCAAAACCAAATCAGAGTTAAACACAAACACGAGTGTGAGCAAGTTTTGGTCAAGGGCATCTGCCTTACGTAGGGAGAATTAGTAAGGAACCGGCCCTAGAAAAGAACACAGATGGATGATACATATATTTTTTAAGTGAATGCCCACTGGGAGGTGACAGATAAATATGTATTGAGGCTGTGGCATATCTAGTCAATTATTAAACACGCTCAGGGTGTCTCACATTCACGCTGTCAGGTTGCAATAGCAATGGCAGGAGTGCAAATCAATACCTTTAAAGCCTCAGCTGTTACATGCACACCCTGTAGCATCTATAAGCTACGTGCATCCAGAGGTGAGATCCTACAGTCTCTATATGAATTATGGATGCCGTAACTCAGATCCCCAGCTGTGGCCCACTGGCACAGCTCCGTTGCATCCAGCTGCACTCAGGTGAGGGTGTATTTTTTTAATCCAAATGTTTATATGCCATACTTCAGTAGTTCTGAATAGCAAAGCCACTGGGGGAAAAACATCCATATAATGGAAATGTTAGTTTGAAACATGCAGGCAAGTACACACGCTTTCCCTCTGGCAAAATTCAAGCAGATAATATATTATATTTCTGACAAACCAGAAATGTGTTGTTGTCTCTTCCCAAACCTTAGCAGCCAATTTTCCAGAGAATAAAAAAAAATTTTAAAAATTAGCTCTACCATAATGTCAGAGAAGATTTGTGTGACTGATTTCTGACATCTGAGGTCATGAAGAATGTTTCCACTGGACGCGCCAAACATTTGGGGACAGTAATATGTGACCAGGGGTGCAGCATACATCACTTACAGAGGACAATGAACCCTGATGAGCTCTCTCCTTGTCAGCCGTGCGTCTTGAAGCAAGGTCCTCGCTCCCCTTCTGACCTCATACAGCCATTCTTCACATCTGCCACATTTTTGCTGTTTTCTAAGGCTATTTTAAGAATTAGTATGTCTTTCCAAAAAGCGCCCAAGACCTGGGGAAGACAGCCCACCACTGCAATGCTTTTGGGGATGTCTCCTGCAAAGGTGCAGCATGGAGAGCATGGCTGGAGCACTGGCTTGTGAGAAAGAGCCAGGTCCTGTGTTCTGCAGTTTGGTGGAGTACTTATACAGAACCTGGTTAGCACCAGCAGCTAAATTTGCTGAAGGGTTAGGCCACAAGCTGTGAACTTTCAGCTAGATATGTTGAACTTTTAGCTAGTCAAGTAAAAGAAGGCCCCAGAGCTGGTTCAAGTCGTAAGGATGCTACATTCATTAATAGAAGCTGCAACCTTAGAGATAAGAAAAGAAACGGCTCACCTAGAGACAATGAAAGGACCCAGTGAAGAACAGGAAGACCCCAGATCCAGTATTACTATAGGTCTGAACTGTACCTCGAGGGGTGGGGAATTTAGATTGTAAAGGTACAATTGCCTAGGGATTTCTTTGTACAAGGTCCTTCTTTGGAGGCACCCAGCTTGAGCTGTAGCACTATTAATAAAAAAGTACTTTTATAGAGGAATCTATCTTTCGGCTTATCGGTTCAGTGGAAACCTGCAGTCAAACTCTGTTATGGTGGCTGGCGTGCGTAACTTCTATAACACCAGGTCCCACCATCCTCCCTGGACAGCTCCCCAGTGTTGCCTGGGGAAAGAGTTGGCTGCTGTGCTGCGGAAGAGATCCAGGTGATGTGTGGAGAGGAAGGTCGTCAGGGTAAGACGATTTTAGAGTGAAGCAGAATGCGGCACTTGGGGTGGAGGAGACACTGGGTGCAAGCACCAGTTGGCCTCTGCCTCCTGCACAGGAGCCCAAAGACTCTGATGTCCCCAGCAGGGACATGGCTATTTTAAATTATGGGAAATAAATCCTAGAATCCCAGATGAGCAATACTGGTTTTCCGGTGGGGGGACTGTAAGGCTTTTATAAAAACTGCATCTCAACTTGGTGTGCAATTACAAGAATTGAGGAACTGTGTGGACCTTTCACTGCCTAGAGCTTGCAAGTGGACGTACCTCAGGTTTTCAGTTCAAAAGGCAAGTTTTCAGCCTGAACCCAGGGTTTGCTGTAACTCTCCCAGGCCCACGCTGGCCAACGTGCAGGAGAAGGAGGCGGTGGCAGCCTTCACTGCAGTCGCTATGTTGTACAAACATGCGCTGTGATGAGGACGGTGAGGCACGGCCACCTGCCCACAGGCAAGGGTGCCGGAGGAGTTTTATGGCTGCTGTTACCAAGGGGAGATTTGTTTGTGTCAAGGGATGAATAAGCACTCACTTCCTTAACCTGAGGTCAGTGGAGGGGTTCAGCAGGCAGTAGAGGAAACTGGAAGGCTTGGCAAGCACTGTGCTGGTGGATGAGTTTTCAGAAATACACCTGAAAGTCAACAGGTTGTTTTTTTAACAAACTTGATTTTAAGCAAATACTGAAGCTGAGACTTAGCCACTTTCTCAAGTGTTTTGCCGAGTGATGGTTTCCACTGGAGCAATATCTCAACACAGTGTGAAGAGATACTGGCCCCCACTGAGCATCCGACAGCTGCCAGAGATCCCTCTGTGCCACTTGGCAGGCAGGGTGCTGCCCGGCTTAGCATCTCACCAAACCTAGCTGTAGGCAATAACATTCATTTCTACTTTAAAATTTACAATGACATCTTTACTGACATGAGGGAAAGTTATTTTTTTTCATTTTAAATGCTTCCTTTGCTGAATGCTGTTAGAGAAGCGTTGGTTCTCACCTGCTCACCACCCACCAAGAGGTAACACTATTTTCTTTCCCAAATATATAAACTTGGAGAACTGGTCTATCTATATCTTTCCTTTTTTTTCCTTCAGTATAACCTATTTTAACAATATCTTTAGGCAGGTTTTCAATCTTTCAAGCTTTTTCTCAGCTTCTGTAACAAACCCTCCACTATGAATACATCCATCATAGGAAAGATTCAGTAAAAACACGATACCTAAGAGGAAAAACAAACAAAAAAAAAAAAAAAAGAGGCCAAAGTTTACTCCTTGTATGACTATAGCTGCTTGTCACTTCCCTGACATAAACAGAGATTTGATTGCTTGCTCTGGAGCTAAATTTTATCTTCCTCAAAGCTTTGCTTAAAGTCTATGACGGCTTACAAGTTTAATAACTGTGTAACAAAATGCTGGCAAAACCCAGCAGCTTTGAATCGGCACCCAGTGGCACAAGTGGCATTCAGTGTGCAGTTATGCTTGGATCTGGAGGTTCAGCTGTGGAGTGGGGCTGCTGAGCTTTCTCATTTCCAGTTTCCCCAAGGATTTACTGCAGTCCATCACTAAATTAAATCATCCTGTGATATGAAGACTCAGCAGGATTCGCATCCTAGACGAGCAGCCTGCATCACTTCTTCTCCCCTGTTAGCAAGGGCAAGATTTACAACATCACTGGGAGCTGTGCTCTTTTCCTTTTTTTTTTTTATTTGCATTTTATGTGTGGTTCTTTTCACAGTGGAATACTAGAGATACCTGGTTTATCAATTTATTATGAGATTTTGTAAGCACAAAATGTCTCATGATAAATTGCTAAATATTACCCAACCCAATAACAGTATTTTTTCTATACTGGACTCTTCCCCATGCCCTTTCTAGATGAGCTAAGATACAAGAAATGCAGCTGAGACTACATCAGGACAGAGAATAGAGAGGGAATATAGCAACACAATGTGGTTTTATCCCCCTTCCTATCCCAAGTGTCAGTACATTCAAAAGTGTGTATCCAAAAAATCACAGCTGAACTGAATGACAGCAATTTACACCTTTTATTCCTGTGTTGCATAAGAGTATTCTATTTCTAGCAGACAAAGAAACACCAGTAATTAAAGTGATTTTTAAAAATTTGAATTTAGGGAAGTTATTTCACATGAGAGGAAGACCTGCCCTTTTTTCTCTCCAATATTATGATATGCATTAAAATTCCTACTGGTATTACATAGCCTTGTGGATTTCAGAAAGAAAATGCAGCAGTTCTGGAGATACAAAACCCAAATACTCAGGAAGACTCCTCTATCTGAAGTCATAAGCAAACCAAAAACATCCTAAACAACAGGGGCGAAGACTGCAGCTTTTCCTCATCCACCCCTCCTTGAGGGCTCAGACCTGAAATGAAGGCACGATCCATGGGCCATACAGCCCCTTCTTCTGTCACATGGACTGCAGAAAAGGTACAGCTCAAAGTTTCCAGAGGGTGCAAGCGCAGGGCACTCACCATGATCCCCTGCCAGCAGCAGGCGCATCAGCAGAGCTTTCACACCTCTGGAGATGCTCCAGCTCTCCGGCACATGCGTTAGCGAGAGCACCATCCGGGCACAGCCCCAGGACACCACGCCTTGGCACAGCGCCGGTCCAAAAGCGTGTTGTGATCACCTGCCTCTCAAGCGAAGGTTTATCCCTGCAAGGAGGGGAGACTGTGTGCCAAAGACATGGTGCAACAGGGTGTGGCAGAAGGAAGTGTAGGGGAGCGGGCTAATGAGCTTGTGATGAGGAGGTATTCACAAAGCAAACGAAACGCTGCTGTTCAACACGCCTCTCTGCTCATACCTTCTCCTACTAACAGACATCCCAACATTACCCCCCCCCTTTCCAGCTCTCAAACCACTTTCAGTGTTCCCAAGTGATAATGCTTGAGCCTAGCCAAAACGAAATCTCTCACAGTGTGCCCAATTATAAAATCCTTTCCAGAAGTCATCCATCATCTTGAGCTTATGTTACTAAGATAAACCTCTCCTCTCTACCCCCGCTTCTACAAGAGGAGGTCTAGGAAGCACAGTGGCGTGCCCCTCCTGAGCTAGCACGGCATATATGAGCTCAGGTATTAGGAGTGTCCGCACAAGTGAGATGCAGGCCTCTGGAAATCCAATTAGTTTGTATAAACACATCCAGAAAGCTCAGATAAAGGGACAGGAGAATTTGATACAACTGCAATACCATTTCCAAAGCCATATATCTTCCTTCTCCAGACCTCTCTTTATGTCAAAGGAGTACAGGTTTCACTTTTTATTCGGCCTCTGATTTTTAAATCAAATTAACAAATGCACCTGAGTGCGCGCTTACATACACACAGCCATCCTAGGAGCTTTATCCAGAGTCCCAGCACTGTGACTGAAGAGCTACCCTGCCTTTCTACCATAAATCAGCACCTATACAAGATCTGTTCATACTCTAGATATCTCCCCATCCTTTCTGAATTATTAAAAATAATTTATCCAGAGAAGACATACTTTCTGAGAAAACTGCACTGTTTTCCTCTACAAAATCTACACAAAATATCAAAGATAAACTTCACACCAAACCAAGAAGAAAAACACCCTGTCACTTTTTTTATGCAACTTTGCCTTTTGTTTTCAAAGTCGGGCAGACAATCATCTCCTTCCATTTTGCTCAAATAGTTTGAATCAGTAAATGAAAAGTACTACTTTACAAAGTCTCTGACTTCATGTGTTCTCTCCTTGTTTTAATAATTCAGTGCGGATGCTGTTAGCACCTACTTGTTTATGCTGACTGATGTCCACAGGGGTATCATCTTTAAAATGTGGTATTTACACAACTAGTTTGCTGTCTAAAACAAGACAGTTCATTATCCATCTTCATCAGTCTCACAGGGAACCTTGTAGACCTTCCTCATCTTTTCTTACCTGCATCACTGGTTAATAAAAAGTTTGCTTTCTTTGCTTGTGGCTGACATTTTCTGCAGTTACTCCTACACTTGTAGCATGCTCTCATGTTATTAGAAAATCCAAATATTGCACAACCACAATGATGTGATGAGAGCCTCTGTGCCGCTCCTCATGCTCTGAGCAAGGCTGGCTGCGAGCAGCTTTGCTACCAGCATCCTCTCCCTGGCTACGTGGGTCCTAGGCCAGCATCCAGGTGAGAGCACCCAGCCTGAACACTAAGTCAATGCTCTCCCCTTTAAAACTCTGCCTTTTAGAGATCTTCCCATCCTCTCAGATTCTCCCATTCAGTCGCTGTTAAAACAAATAGAGCTAGCTGTGAGTGATTTGCCCTTTCTCTCAGAAATTACTAACAAAAGATAGTTGCACCAACACATAATCTCTTTCCATTGCTGCTCCTTGTGCCAGGGTTTGCTATTCCTCCACCTCCAACACACATTGGCGGAGGTGGAGGAATAGCAAGCTGTGGCACAGGGATCAGCTATGCATAACTACTGACACGCTACTATCTCTCTGCACCAGCCCTTTCCTTTGCAGTACTCGCATCAATCACTCAAATCCCCTCTCGCACACTGTGTAAACAAGGCGGTGCCCCATGTCCCTGTGATCACTGACAGAAGAGACATCAAGGGATCTTCAGTAATAAAATATCTGCTAAAAGGAAGATGGGAGAGGGGAGATAAGATACAGCTCACTGCACGGGTTCCCCTTCCGAGCCTTTGTGTGAGCCAGGTGAGACCTGCCATGACCAGCGTGTTGGACTTCACAGGCTACGACAGGAAAAACAGAAGAGGCAGCAGGTGCATCTTCCTAAGCGTTTCAATGGGTTTTCTGCGTGTTCAGTTGTCTTCTCTTGCTCCTTTCACTGCTGTCAGGCAGTGTGTGTTTTCCTTCACCTCACCAGCCCAGACTCCTCCCTAGCGCATCTGTCCCTGTTTATTCCAAAGTCTGTGCAGATTCTTATGTCGGATCCTCATCAGTCCTTCCGCCGTGCCCCTGCCAACAGCACATTCCGTTCTCTATTACAAGCACAACGCATTTCCAAGGGACAGGAGGAAAGAATCCTGCTCTCTCTACCTGTTTTTTCCCAAGAATTGATAGACCTTCCTTCCCTCATTGTTTCTGAGAGAAATGAGAAACACTCCATAAAATAAACTTTCCTCCTGAGCAGCTTTTGAAGAGTGAGCTTTTTGTTTTTTAAAAAAATGCATTGCAACAGAACACACAAATGTAAGAGGTCAGAAGGCACCACTGTGATTGCCCAGCATGATGTCCTGGATAGCACATGGAATAGGCTGTCACCCAGAAGGGTAACTTGGGGGTATACACCTTGTCAATTTTGTTCATGGGAAAAGCCTTAGCTTGCATGCTTTCCTTCCAAAAAAAAAAAAAAAAAC
>JAAGAY010144556.1:0-147252 GCA_011801015.1 Ardeotis arabs | reverse complement strand
AAAGGGAAAGGGAAAGGGAAAGGGAAAGGGAAAGGGAAAGGGAAAGGGAAAGGGAAAGGGAAAGGGGAAGGGAAAGGGAAAGGGAAAGGCGAAGGGGAAGGGGACGGGAAAGGGAAAGGGAAAGGGAAAGGGAAAGGGAAAGGGATTGGGATTCTTAATGGGACTAATGTAGTTTTACACCAGGTAACAGCTGTTCTCAGCTACTGCTTTCAGGAAATTCCCTTAATATGTTAAGGAAAGGTTGAATGTCAGTAATTCGCAGAACATAAAGTTTTAGACCAAGACACAATTTTTGTCATTTATAAAGCTATTTAAGCCCTGGAAGCCAAGGTGCGCTCTCAGAGGGAACGGAGCCTCTGTGTGCCGATCTGCAGCCTTCAGCTGACCTTGCAACGATTTCCCACCTATACAAAACAAACCTGCTAAACACACTGCATTGTGTTATTTTCTTTATTTTGGTGTCAATTCCATCCCCTTGAGAGCAGCAGAGTTACTGTTTTTCGCAGCTCATCGGTGTTATTCAGCCTTGATTTCTTCCCTGAAAACAAAGCTCAGTTCAGAGGAGCACGCAGATCTGGTACGGATATTTGATTTCCCCGCGCTGTAAGGAAGCTTTGAGTAGCCTCAGCTGAGATTCCGGACAAGGCCACACCAGACTTGGCACTAAACCTATAAGAAGAGACAATTGATCATTATTCCTGCTTCTGGCTCATTTTTCACTCAAGAGCAGAGGCACAGATAGAGTTAGTGGGGCTTTTTAACCATTATGGCCCTCCCTGAAAACACTTTGCATAATTTAGGGGGCAGCAAGGGCCAAGGCCTGCTCCAGGCAAGTGGGATGGACGGAGGCTCTTTGCGGAGGGTGGAAGAGGGGTTTTACCTGCACCCTTCAGTTAGAGAGGTTAGCAAAAGCGACCGGGCTCTGCCCTGGTCAGCAAGTTGTCCTGAGATTGGCTGCCCAGACATCTTCTGGAAGAGCTGACATCTGTCCCATGAATCCAGAAGGGAGCTGAGGGTGAGGAACTCCAACATCACTGGAAGGCAGACACCGAAGTTTTTTGTTCCCTGATGGATGGAGCTTCTGATACCTAGCTGCTGAAGCTGGTGGGGACCTGGCACCCGGCCTGGATCGCACATACATGCCAGGCTGCACTTCAACCACCTCTCTAAAGCTCTGCAAATGCCCAGTTTCAGCTCAAATGTCTGAAGGTTGGTAAAGTTATGAGCAATGGAAACCATTGCGTAGCAACGCAGAGGAGAGGTGTGCCACAGCTGAGGTTGTCATCAGCAGTTTCATGACAAGGTTATGTCTTCCCAGCTTCCCCCAGTAAAGACAGAGAAAAATGTTACTTACCCTGCTGGCAATCTCCTTCCCACTGGAATCTGTGGGCCTGTCAGCGAGGAAGGGCTGTGCCTGAGCGCGGCAGGAGCAGAGCAGCGGATCTGAGGCGGTGTTTCCACCACAGAAGGAATTTCTAAGTTCTGTAAATCATGCAAATGCCATCTCCCTGCTTAGCAATCCTTTCTGTAACTTGGCCAAGCAAGAGAGCGTAGCCGTCTCCATTACCCCACTCCGAGAGTCTACGGTTATGTGATATTCATGGGAAAACCCGTGTAAAGCACTAACAAGGCAGTTAGCTATCTGCTGCAGCGTCAGATACAGCGGGCGAGGGGGTGGGGGGAAGTGTAGAGGGCTCAGCAAGGGATGTACAAAGTCTTGATTTTTCTTTTTTTCTTTTTTTTTTTAAATAAGGCTTTTGCCTTTGAAGCATGTATAACAAACACTCCAGATTCCTTGCAGAAATATTTTGTTTGAGGGCTTGAAGTTTGCCCAGACCAGGAAAAACAACAATTTCGCTTTCCCGTATGGCAGATGCAGTCCATACGGTGCACGAGCACCTTCAAAAGATTTTGGAGAGCGGGTTTGGGACTTGAGGAATCCAAGATGAACTTCTAACGCTGCCACAGTTGTTTTCTTAACCGTGTGGGAAGTGGCTGTGGCTCTGCGCAACACCTGACTCAACAGGACCCTGTTTTTGGTTATGACCTGCAGATCGTGTGCTGTGATGGAAATAATAATCGCATCACAACAGCCTGAAAATGCAACAATGCTTGGAAGACTGAGAGCTTCAGGCAGCTCCTGCTATGTATATTTGCCCTCAAAGGCAGGGCAAAGTTAACAAGGGGTGAAAAAAAAAAATTTTAAAAAAATCAGTTATTTCCAGACACAAGAGAGCAATTCATTTGCTTTACGGGTTGATGAGCCCTTGGGGCTTGACCAAGCAAAGAGCAGACACCTCTATCATAGGGGCTTTATGGCTAAGTGAGGGGTGTGGGAAGCCCTCTCTTGTCAGTCAAATCTGATAATTCATATAATTTCTAGGCAATACCTTGTGGCACTGTCAAGTGCAGTGTAATTACTGCTGTGATTGGTGGTGCTGACTTTGGGTGTTAAATGTAAATGTAACATATTAAGATATATTTGCCCAGAGGCAAAAGTCCTGCTTACGTGATATCTCCTGGACTTGGCTCTCTGGGATCATTTTAAAAAATATTTAGTGACTTGGAGCTCTGGAGGGTTCGGAGGTGGTATCAGATGTGCTGGGGAACCACAACTAAATGGCTGGAGACTAGAACCAGTGTGGTAACGGCTCTCACCTCTGCCCAAATCCCAGCCAAAGAAGTTTGGATGCTGTGCAGGAAGGTGAATCCAGGGAAAGGGATAGGCATAGGGACTGGGCACTTGTGCAGGGGTTGGACACCTCTGTAAGGACTCTGCCCTTTTCCTCTATCCCTTTTTTCACTGAATTCCTGCTACAATGCTCTCTGGGATAAAAGCAAATACTCCCTTTAATTAACTTACCTGTTCCCTTTCTTTAAATTCATAGCTCTTTTTGTAGAGCAGGTTGAGAACGAGTCAAGAGCCATTTAATTCTTCCCTTTGTGTTCAAGTGGGTAAAACAGCAGCCAGAGAGGCCGAGAGACGGAGAGATGAGGACGCTGTGTCTCTACCTGCTCGTGCTGCCAGACTGCAAACCTCCGGGGAACGAGTTCGTGCCTACGCCGTATCGCATTCAGAGATGCTGGGATCTCACAGAAGGACTCTGATTGCAACTATAACAGTTCAGAAATTCAGGTTTTCCACCGGAAATATATTTTTTTCAGAGCTACTGAGGGCGCTATGCCCTCACCTTTCCCCAGAGCTGGTTCAATGGGCTCAGCCAGGGCGCCTGGTCCCGCGCCCCCATCCCCTCCTGTGTGTTGCACGCTTGGAGCCGAGAAAGCTTTTTTACTGGAGGAATCCAGTGCTTGAATGTGCAACGGAAGCTCCACAGGAGCAATTTTCCCTTCTGGTTTCTGAATATATTGAAAGCAGGAAGGCAAAGGGTGTGAATTTAAATGAAGGAAAGGAAAATTAACCCACCAGTCACTACAGAGTCTGCCTGGTTCGCAGTTTCGCATCCATCCTGAGCTGTCTGACCAACAGGTGCCCAATTTTTAAAATTGCCTAGTCTTTCTCCAGCAAACACAACACAGCTAAATAAATACAGCAGTGGGATGATGATAACTCTTCTGCAGCTTAGCAGTGCTCTAATGTAATTTTAGAGGCTGGCATGTATGGCTTAAACATCATTTTGATGGGAGGAGGGGGGAAAATCCATTATACAGTGCCTTGTGTGTATTCCTCAGGCTGGAAAGACCTTGATTGCATAGATAGCAAGGCAGAGAATGACATGCAGGAAAATTTGTGCCTTCATTGGCAGCTCTGAACGTTATCTGTATGGGTCAGATGATCTATCTAGATAAACTATCAATTTTCTTCTATACTTTCACCATTGTAGCATATGAACTTCCATTAACAATGACAATAATAATTTAATTTTAAATTCCAACAAGCCTACAGTTATGTCAGAGATTGGTGTTCCCAGCACCATGCAAGGATGGTTAGATAGGTTGATGGATATTCAATTATGATCAAATAAAGCTGATGTGGAATATTTATTTCACACAGAGCAATTCTGTTAAAAGTTGATTGAAAAAGGAGGGAGATTTTTTTCACCTAGAAAACCCATCTCCTTTCCTTGAAATGCAGAAATCGTTTCTTTTTCTCCCTCCTAAAAAAAAACCCAAATCTCACAGCTTTTGAAAGTTTAGTGCATCTAAGTTTGAAAATTGCTCTGAATCTTTAGGGAAACAATGTATTATCTGAACACAGGAATCTTCTGCTTGAACTTCAGCCATGCAAAAATTAAACAGCTGGGTGTTGCTAGAGAGGAAAAACCACATCTTTGGGACAGATGTCCCCCATATCCCATCTAAGGCCCATATCTTTCCCGTCCTCAGGATGGATTCATCTTCCTTCTGCAGATGCCAGTGTCTCCGTGAGTTGGAAGAGAAGCCCAGAGAGTCAGTTTGCTAATGTAAAAGCCCATTTAAAATCCGCCTAATAGAAAAGCAATTTAAAAAAAAATAATTCACAGCCCAGCAACAGCTGCACCCCGCTCTCCTTCCAGGACACCTCATACTCCAGTCCACCTCCTCTCATCGGGAAAGTCCTGCTGGAATTGCACGGAGGTGGGTTTGGGTAAGGTTGGAAGGCCTTCTCTGCTTTTCCACCATCACATTTAGGTGACTCCTTCCCTTTTCTCTGCTGCTCCTTCCCCCTCTGCTGGTGACTGGGCTGTGGACTAAACCTCACCATACAGGTAGGAACATTTTCCCTAAAAGGTGGAAAAGTGCATGTAGTTGAGACCAGGCTTTCCTGGGAGGGACCCTGCCCAGATGAAACCCTCTGTGGAAATCGCATCCTCAGGGGAGTGGGGTTTGGGGAAATCATCAAAGCAAGCAAAGCGAAAACAACCGGTGCTTGCTGGACCCAGGCAGCAGATAGAAACTCAGGAAACTATTTTCCTAAGTGTGTGGTTGGTAATTTTGTCATTTAATTAACCATTGCTTTTAATAGGCTGGTTCTGTCACCGCTTGACTTACACAAACTGTTTCACTGACATTACTGGGACTGGCTGTACAGTGTGCTGCTCCACGTGCGGATTTGGCTTCATCAGATGTGGCTCCAGGCTGTAATTCTTCTTCTTCCTTACAAATACAGCTCCCTGCAGTATTGCCAAGGCTTATTAGGGCATGTGGATAATGGGATATTTTTATCCATGATAATTAAGCAATTATTACTTGTAGCATAGAGAGGGTCAGTTGTACCCAGCCTGCTTCCATTTACATTGTAGTAAGGAAAAAGAAATACTCCCTTGTATTTTCTTTTCTTTTCTGAGAGACAGGTCCATTTAAATCTCATTTATTATTTGTAGGTCTCTTTGTCACTTTGGTGCAAAATTAATCTCATTAATATAAAGGTCTCAGGAAAAAAAACCAACAACAACAACAACAAAAAAGTCTAAAGTGTCATTTAATTCCGAAGCTGAGGTGAACACTCTCCTGTCATCAGGCATGGAGAATCCCTCCTTAACTTCCACCAGGCCAGGGAGCAGGAGGATGCCCAGAGCTGGGGTGCCGGAGGGCTGGGGGGTCGCGGCTCCCATCCAGACCTCGGGAGCCTCCGGGTGCTTTCGGGAGCCTGGGTCTCCCTCTGGTGGCTGAAGACCCGCGGGCCCGAGGTGCACAGTCCGGACTTGCACCTCGAAGGCTTCGGCAGGCGTGGGCTGGGAGCTGGTTTTCATCTACTGCTTGCACCCTAAGACCTTGGGGAAAAGGGCTTTTAAGCTTTTTTTTTTTTTTTTTTCCTGATGGAATGAAGCTGACACACCTCTTTCTCTCTCTGACATTCATGGACCTGTTGGGGCGAGTCCAGAGGAGGCCACGAAGATGACCAGAGGGCTGGAGCACCTCTCCTGTGAGGCCAGGCTGAAAGAGCTGGGCTGTTCGGCCTGGAGAAGAGGAGGCTCCAGGGAGACCTGAGAGCGGCTTCCCAGTGCCTAAAGGGGGCTGAAGGAAAGACGGGAGTTTTCAGGGATTCCTGAAAGTTCAGAGCTGCGAAGCCCTTACGCAGCATCACCTTTCCCTCCTCGCTGCCCAGGAGCTCGCTCTTTGCGTGGGCTGCTCTCCAGCGGCTCTGGGGAAGGTTTCTGTCCCATTGGTGCAGAAGCGTCCAGGGTCCCACACGAGGCCTTTTTTTGCACTTCTGTGATAGAAGTGATCATTTAGCGCCCCATTTCCAGAGTCATTCTCTGCAGAATAAAGGTCTGTTGGGGATCACCAAACAGCAGAGCTGTGAGGGAACATTTTCACTGAACAGAGATCAAGGATATAGCCAAGAGAAAGAAAGAAAAAAAAGCAGCAAACAAACCCAAGAAATAGAAAAGTGCTATTAAATTTGAAGTATTAAGACATCAACCCATTTCCACGAAGAAGGATTGGATAAATGCCTGAAGACATCTGAAGCAGCCCTATTACACATACCACATTTGAAATCTTTTTCCAAAGAAAATGCTTTTTACAAAGAAGTGGCCTATGTGGGTTTTGTTTATAAAGAAGACATGGAGTTAGTAGAATGTAAGTGAAGCTTTCTGGGAAAATCTTTATGTATCTAGGTATTTAAATAAGTGTGTTTCTGTATCTGTACCTCCGTAGGCTTTTGCTTTGGCTAACAAAAAAAAAAAGAGATGTTGAAACTATAAATTGAATGTAAGATCAGTCACAAATCCTTCTCTCTTCTTTGAATTCTGTCACCCATTCAATTATTTACGGTTGTGCCTCACCTTTTCGCACCACTCGGGCTGACCTGCCCAGCTTGTTCCATAAAGCACATGGCTGTTTGATTAAATGGCATTTCTGGGAAGGGAAACTATATTTCTTTAGCTGATCTATATGAGGCAGGCTAAATCTCTAACGGTCTTCAGTAGCAAGGTAAGAATACATAGCTTATAAATTCCTTCACCCCACTGAGAACTCATGGAAAAGTATTTCACTGGGATTTGTGAATTTGAATCCCCGCTCCGTTGCAGGCTGTTTATATTTATGCATGAAAGGTTTCAGCCATGCCTTAAGAAGTAAATAACTTCCCTGGCATTATGTTCTTTTCCACAGGCACAAAGAGAAAAATATGTGTTTGCAAAACATCTGTTTACAGCCTAGGAGACTTTTTATTTCAGTTTCTGGAAACACACAAATGAAATCTCCACGGAGAGAGGGAGAGTTAATCTCTGCACCAGTGAGCCTGCGAGAGGACACGTAGGGTGGGGAATTTGGGGTATAACATTCCCAACCGAAGGGTAAGATTTTAAATGCCTAACTTAGAAGAGAGAAATTTCAATGTCTACATCATCTGAGCTGGTCTCCCCCAGCTCCTGGAATAGGGAGCAGAGAGAAACAGGCAGCTCCAGAGTGATTCATCACATCCCAAGGCAGGTGTCAAACACGGGGTAGAGGAATCGCTCTCTTGCAGCACTTTATTCTTGCTTATTGACAAGACAACACAGGGACCCATGTAAGATGCCCAGATTAGGGTGGATGAATCCTGTGGGTAGCAAAAGCAGAGGCTTTAGTGCAAATTAAACAGCCGCCAGGCACATTCAGGGATGCAGGACACAGAAATGAGGGTGGCAACCTCCCTTTTCTGTTCAGCATATTCACTGCTCTTATGTTTGCTGAATATTAAGCGACCCAGATATTTCTTTCTTTTAGCTTTTTGCAACACTGGCAGACCCCAGCACTTTGTCCAGCAGAATAGGGGTCTGTTACAACGAACTTACACCGTCTGCTAATAGGCTTTTCATCTCCTCCTTGCAGAGCAATCTGTTGTTTTTAAGGGTAGGAGTAAGCGTCAAACCCACCACCAAGCACAAGCAAATCTACAAGGCTCCCAGGCAGCTCTTCCCCCACAAATGAAATGAAGAGATTTCAAATAAGCAGTAGCCCTAGCGAGTGAGCTATTTCCACTCCCCACATTTTGTGGATCCTCCTGACTACTGGAAAGCTGTAGGTTAAAGCACAGAAGGGGTTGCTGCAGGTATGTGCGTGGTGGTGCAAGAGCTAGTTTGTCTTTTAGCTGCAGAGATACCTCCTCAGCTCAGTCAGATTGTTCCTGTCTCAAAGGGTGTTTAGAAGCTCTGTTCTGCTAGGTCCTCTGGAAATATTCAGGGAGAAAGAGCTCTTGCCCCAAAGACCTCATACTCAACATGCAAACCAGGAGATGAAGCATTTTTCTTGAGCTCACAGCATGGTTGATACTGGGTGGGCAGTAGCCCCAGAAATGTGGATTTCTGTCTTTCCATCTAGCTTGGGAATCACCCCCTTCCACCGACAACCTGCAGCACATGTCCCCACAAAGCCCCTGCATCCTTGGAAGGCCTTTTGGCCTCTTCCCCAGCAGGGCTGGGATTCTCCCCTGACCCTCCCACCCTCGCGGCTGCTGTCCAGCTGGGTTGGAAACATACTCCATGGTGGACAAGAAGCTCAACATAAGCCAGCAATGTGCCCTTGCAGCCCAGAAAGCCAGCTGCACCCTGGGCTGCACCCCCAGCAGCGTGGCCAGCAGGTCGAGGGAGGGGATTCTGCGCCTCTGCTCCGCTCTGGTGAGACCCCACCTGCAGCAGCTCTGGAGCCCCCAACATCAGAAGGACATGGACCAGTTGGAGAGGGTCCAGAGGAGGCCACGAAGGTGATCAGAGGGCTGGAGCACCTCTCCTGTGGCTGAGAGACCTGGGGCTGTTCAGCCTGGAGAAGAGGAGGCTCCAGGGAGACCTGAGAGCGGCCTTCCAGTGCCTAAAGGGAGCCTACAAAAAAGATGGGGAAAAACTCTTCAGTAGGGCCTGTTGTGACAGGACCAGGAGTAATGGTTTCAAAATAGTGGGAGGTGGATTCAGATTAGATATTAGGAAAAATTTTTTACACTGAGGGTGGTGTCACACTGGCCCAGGTTGCCCAGAGAGGTGGTGGATGCCCCATCCCTGGAAACATTCCAGGTTGGCCGGGGCTCTGAGCAACCTGATCTGGTTGGAGATGTCCCTGCTCCTTGCAGGGGGGTTGAACGGGATGGCCTGGAAAGGTCCCTTCCAATCCTAACAATTCTATGATGCCTCATAGAAGAAGCCCAGAAAGAGCCAAGGATTCTGGATGTAATTCCTCCTACCAGGTACAGGCTCCCTGGCTCACACACGACAGGACCGTATCCAGCGGTGGTGGAATGGTCTCACTGGGGCAAGGCGGAAAGCTGTGCCTGCCTCTGCGAGAGCTGAATTTGTTCCACGGGCAGCAATTTCCTGCAACGAGTGAGTCTCAGTGTTTTCATTTCCTCGGTGCCCCTGCTGACCTCTCTCTCTCTCCGGCATTTCATTGTGCAGACACAGGTATAATCACAATTCTGTCATTTCTCTCAATAATAGCCTTGAACAGGTCTGGCACTGGTTCATCTCCACCTGGCTGGTGACATTTCCGTGAGTCCTGAGTGTAAGCAAGCTGTAAATACGACCTCCCTCGCACACGTTCATAAGCTCTTGCTGCGTTTTGCCAACTAGCTATGCTGCACGAGCCTGAAATGATCCAATCCATTATAAAACCCTTAAAATATTATAATGGAGAGACAGCAGTCAAAAGATCTCACTGTGTTTCTGGAGTGCGTGCATAGGCTTATTGTGAGTCACTCCTTGCTGAGCACCAGCCTGAACAAAGAGGACAGAGATTAGGAGAGTAAACAAAAAGCCAGAGGGGTGAATTGCCTCTACCCATCACCTTTACAGTCAGCTGAGAGGACTGGACACCTCCGGAGGGCAATTTCTCACCCAAGAGAGCTCTGGTCATGCGACTTCTAATGCAGGAGGCATTGGAGGGAGTGTGGGAATTGATCTGCCTTTGGAGAAGAGATTTCTGAGGAAAGGTGGGAGGACAATCTCATACTGGCAGGTAGGACAAGTGTCGTGTGGCTTCTTTCTCAACCATGTGGAGCTCAGAGGGATCAAAGAGCCTCACGCCACGCTCATGGGCTGTGCCTTGCTCTCCAGGCCATGCTGCCACACAGGAGGTGGTACATGATGGAATTAAAGATAGATATTTCTCTTTCCTCTTTTTCCACAGTTTCTTTGAATGCCTGAGGCCATGGGGAAGAGAGAGATATGTCAGGAAAAGACAAATTCTTCAAGGTGACCCTGCGTGAGTAAACTTCAGCAGATGAAGAGGGATAAAGCTAATTGAGTGACTGTTTAAGAAGCTTCTGTTGCCCCTCATGCTTGTAAAGAAATTGCATTAAATTGTTAAAGCATTTTTGCCACACAAGACGCTATTAAGCTGCATTTTGCTCTGCTACCTAATCCGCTGCAGAGGCACGTGAATGACAATGGGCCCTGCCGCTGCTGTCCTGGGGGGATACAAAGGTGCTGGTGTCAAAGTCCCATCAAGGCTTAGCGGAGAGGGCTCTGAAATGAATCCCACGCGACACTCAAACGCTCCGTGTGCTTCTGATGCTGCCAGGGCTGGCGCTCACCCCCACGCACAGTGGCAGGCTTGTGCCAAACTGACTGTTATTCCTCTGGGTCCTGTGCCGCAGTGATCCTGGGCTGCTTCTTTTTAAATCATTAGTTTAAGCATCATGATCCCACAGGCTCAACGCTACATATTTCCTTGGAAGGGATGCGTAGTTCTTACAGGTACATCCTATCCAGACAGTCTGGATGGAAATAATTGGTCTGTTTCGATGGGCTTGATTAGAAATGCCGCCTCCTGCTTAATGCCAGAAATCTCATCGGCTAGCTGAGATGAAGATGGTGGTGCTGCAGACGGCCCTGCTTGGTAAGATGATGCCCAGCTTGCCATCTCTTGGCTCGGGCTCTGTATGTAACCTCTGATAGCAGCGGGTCTTTGCTGCGTCCCAGCTACAAGGAATATCTCCAGATTTCTCCCTTTCTGATTTCCAGGCAGGAGCATGTGCTAGTCCATTTTAATTTCTACATTTAATTTGCACCTCAAGGGTTTCCATCATAGCTGTTTCCAGGCAATGCTTTTATTATTTCAGTCACATGCAAGTTATTAGTTTTGAACAGGTCAGAAATCTGACAGAAATGAAAACGCCTTTATTTGCGAGCGTGGTACACGCTGTATGACACAAACCCTTCCTTTGATTATTTTTCCATAGCTGTTGCAGGGCTGCTCGGGAGCTTGGAGAATTAGAAGATGGCATCAGAACTCATTCAGATACAAATGACTTTAATATGCTTTGACACGCAGCTCGGTAAATAAGCCTGGTGTGTTGCCAAGGTGATGCTCCTTTGTTGCTATGACTATATCAAATAGCCATGGTTACTTCTTACCGGTTCCACTTGGAAAGACCTATTTTTGAAATGTCCTTTTAATAACTTGTGACACTAATAGAGTGATAGGAATTCTGGACATGAATAGGATTTGTGTGATACACACCGTGAGCTGTTGCCATTAACATATGCTGAAGGCTCTTCTTCAGGAGAAACGACTCCGGACCCAGCCTTGCTCTGCTTATTACCTTTGCTGATGGCTCTCGAGTCCCACCAGTGATGGATCTGGCCCTTATCATCCACTGCTTCCTTTCAACCATATCCAAACTAGATGTATCTCAGCTATTCTTTTACCTGATTTTAAATCTAGTTGTGCAATGAGAGGGGTGTTGGGGTTTTATTTCAAAGAGTGGTAAGCATTCAGAGAAATAAGTCAGAACAATTATTTTGCATTTAAAGCCACTTCTTTTCTTACATTTGCAGGCAGAGGTAGTAATTAGCATGATGTCTCCAGGAGCTGGATGTCGATGAAGTCTTGTTGACTTCAGAATGTCATTTTATCTCAGGTTGTTTTGCCTGAACTTTGCAATTCTGGTGAAATGTGTGGTCAGAAAGAGCTTGATGTGATTTGTTTCTTTGCAGTTGTGCCTAACACATCATTGCAACTCAATTATCTTGTTTCATTTAGCCCTGACTTTTATATTCTAATACTGATGGAGTATTTATGTGGTACACCAAAACATATAGCGTGGACATCACGATGAGAAGCTGCTCCATGTGACTGCAATAAGCTGGCAGTTCTGAGCTGAAATGCTTTGGAATGGCATTTCCCAGGAAATCCTGATGTTGCACCTCTGGATTGCCCTCAGAGTGGAAGCTGGTTTAGAGATGCTGGAATCTTCTGGAACAAATCCTGCTTTTTTATGACTAGCCTCTCTAACCAGTGAACAGACCAGAGATCAGGACTTCTATTCCCAACCTGGCTGTTGATTTGCTGTGTGAAGAGCCATTTTTCACCCGGCCACATTACTTCTCCATCTGTGAAACAGGTAACAAGCTGATGCTATCCAGTAATGTCCCCAGACATCGTTAATTGACAATAATAAAGCTATTTGTCTGACAGTGGTTTTGGTGCAAAATTCTCCCCTTTTCCTTTTTCTTAATAATGAAGACCATAAGAGTTCACAGCCAATTTTCTGCAGTGAGATGAATGCCTTTCTTCTGTAGAGATGAGTGGCTTTATTGCTTAGTGAAATGCATTCATGAGGGTGCGTGAGCGTATCGATGATGCGCGCAGGTGGACAAGCTCCTTAGAGAATAAGCTCTTCTGGTCAGTCTAGTCGTTCTCACTCTCAAACTTGGGCAGCCCCCCTCAGAATGCAGCGTTCTCCTGAGGAGGTCTGGCCGTGGCCTTGCATCTACACCATTTTTACTGTCGTGCAGTCATTCCCTCATCCACCCAAGGATCACACCAGCGTGTCTCATGACCATTGCCCAAACGGGATCTCAGAGCCACCTTGTGATTGCTGAGCGTACTCTGGAATTTTCCTTCTTGCTCAGCTCTAGCTTAGGGTAGAAATTCCTCTTCTCAGCCTCCTGAATGCATGGACTTCATGCTACTAAATTTCACCCCATTCTTATTATTGCATTTTTCAATTTCTAATTCCAAGAAGCAGCAGTGGGGCTCATTTTCTTGCCGTCCATGGGTCTGAATCAGACCTACGGAGGGAACCAGTTCTGAAACACAGCTGGATAAGATCAGTTGTACTTGGCACTGTCACTGTGATCTCTTTACAGTGTAAATGATGACACACACACGTTGGAATCAGGGCATGTGAATTTGTCTATGCTCCACAAAATTATGGCATGTGGCTATACTGAAATAAGCCAGTTTGTGTCTGTAGAAGATTGATTTTAAATTGATTCACTTCTATACAATACTTTTTTTCTTTTTTAAATGTAGAAGAGCCTTTGTGTGTCTAACTGTCCCTGAACTCAAATGGCTAGAGGGATTGTGTTCAAATCATCCATTAAAAACAATCTCCTGGCAGAGACCAAGCATGAAAAATTCAGCCCAAAAGATGAAAGGTTCAGAAAATGTTAGAGTTCATGGAAAGAGGGGATTTATAAAGGTTTGCAACCTATACCAGAGTTGCCATAAGCAATGTGCACCCTAACACATATGGGGCCAAAGCTCCCATCAGCTTTAAAGGAAACGGGATTAAAGCTTTAAGCCTAAAGCCTCGTGACTAATCATCCGTGCAAGTAACCCAAACTGCCACAGGATCCGTCAAGTGGCTGTTGTACTTCAGAGATAGCTGCTGCTGGAAACTCACTGGGTTCATTCCTCCGCTCGGGTGGCAGAAATGGGAGTCGTGAATGGGAAAGAGCTGATATTCAACCCCCACTGAAAACTCCCCTTCATGAGAGGAAGCAGCGCTCCGGAAGATGCTGTACTTGACTTCTGGATGGCACGGATGCTTTCAGAAAGCCTTGCCATCATGAAAGAAAAAGAGGTTACAACAATTAATACATGTTATTTATAAAACACTTCCCGCACCAAGAGCCTTTTGGGAGCAGCATGAAGCATTAAAATAAAATCCAATTATAAAACCCAATCACAATTAAATTGTTCATATCCCTCCGCAGGAGCCCTGTCTCCATCAGTCACTCTGCCTCTCTCCTATGGCTATGCTGCAGAGGAGGTTCAACTCATTTGTTTGTGGCATCAACAAGAGAACTCTCATTATCTGCATATTATAAAGCTGTATGGGCTAAAGTATTGAGATTAATATGAAATAATTAGCTCTGATGAAAGTTGCACCTCACTCAGAACAGCTGGGACTTGAATAGGATGCCACTGAGACTTGATTACTGTGTCATTACAGCATTAGTGCTGTGTACAGTCATTGTCATACAACTCCAAACCGCCTTTGATATAATTACATTTTAATTGAACGCTAGCCTTGTAGGGCTTGATGGCACGGGGTGGGGTGGTAACTTTATTGTGTAATGTCTTTCCATTTGGTTTTGTGAGTAGAGCAAACTCCTTAGCATTTAAAAAGCAATCCTCAAAGGGCATTTTCCTCCTGAGAACGCTCTAAAATACATATCGGTGTTGTCTCTGCTCAGATTTACACTAGAAAATAGCAAAATCAGGACTGTGATAAATTCACCCCTTGGTGAGGATGTCCCACCTGTCACTAAGCTGTATGCTGCAGTCACATGGAATGTCAAAATGACAGGTAGAACAGCGAGAAGCTCCTACTGTGGCCACAGCAGAACCTGGAAGGCTTGTCCCAAAGGGGAATGTCCACTAAACCAGGGCTGGCCGGTGGGTGGTTCGTCCCCAACACATGGACAGCAGAGGTGTGCATACCCCAACCCCTTCGGTGCAACGGGGAGACAACGCTTTGGTGTTCCACCCAGAGGTCAAAATACCTTCAGAGCTACTAACAGAAAAGGAGACCTTAAAGTCATTAAAATCAGATTTCCATTTTGCAACAATTAATGTCAGACAGTTTAAAAAAAATACCTTAATTAGGCATTACTCTTCTTACTACCTGACTGACCGAGGCCTGAAGGTTTAAGGTCAACTCTGAGTTGCACATATTTCATCCCCTAGCGCTATTTGGAGGACAATGGTTAAGGTTATGCTCTCACTGATGTGTGCAACCGTGCTGTGATTTGCATATAGGAGTCAAATTTAATTTAACTTTTTTTGGAAGCATTTTCTAGCAAAATGGAAATATACATACAGCATGTAAGGACTTGAAGCGGGGGGCGGGGGAGAATAGAGATTGGACCTAATTTAAAACAGAAATAAGAAAGATGGATTGTGCTGGTTCTGGCTAGGATTGAGTTCATTTTCACATGAGCTGGGAGAGGAGCTGGAGCTGGTGGGCTCTGTGGCTGGAGAACACAGCTGGGATTGTTACCAATTACCCAACAGCTGGGACAGGTTTACCCAAATTGGCCCAAGGGCCGTTCCATCCCATGTGACCCATGGTCAGTGTATAAAGTGGGGATGGAGCTGAGGGGTAGGTTTTGCTGCTCAGGAGGGAGCTGGGTATCAGGATCCATGGTGAGTTACTGTTCTGTTGATTATGTGCTTATGTATATTCTATTATTGTTTTTGCTTCCTATCTCTGTTTTCTCTGTCTCTGGTGTTCTGTTAAACTGGTTTTTTTGCCTTTCTTTCTTTCTGGACTCTGCTCCCCATCCCACTGCAGGGATGATGAGGGGGGAGTGAGTGAGCCACTTTGTGGTTTTTTAGCTGCTGAGTTGTGCTAACATACTGCTGACATAGAGGGCGACACCCCCTCCTCATCTCTCCTGCCTGTTCTTCCTAAAAAGCTTGTATCCTTCCATCCCAATGCTCTAGTCATAGGAGTCATCTCACCATGTCTCCAACAAGATTGTAGCCCTGCATGTGTGCACACATCTCCAGCTTTTCCTGTTTGTTCCCCATGCTCTGTGCGTTGGCACAGAGGCACTTAAGCTGGGCTCCTGACAAAGCCGACTTGCTGGCTGGAGCAATAGGAATTCTTTTGAGCTGCATTTTAGGTTCTCTTGTACTTACATGTGATTCACCACACTGACAGTGGTGGGCTGGATTGTGTTCCCCCTCCCTCAACAACACCAGTTTAAAGTCTTCTTGACAAGCCTGGCAAGCCTTTGGCTGAAGACACTCTTTCCCTTCTGTTAGGTGTACCCCAGCAGCCCCTAGTAGACCAGGCTTCTCAAAGCAAGTCCCATGGTCTAAGTACCCAAAGTTCTGGCTGTGGCACCATTCCTGTAGCCATTTGTTGACTTGCCAGATTCGACTGGCCCTTTCAGGTCCCTTCTCTTTGACCGGGAGGATTGGTGAAAAGACCACGTGCACCCCAGAGTCCTTAACCATTGCTCCCAGAGCCCTGTACTCCTTCTTGATGTTCCTCAGGCTGCTCCTGGCTGCACCACTGGTGCCCGTGTGAAACCCCAGCAGTAGATAACAGTCCGAGGGCCGTACGAGGTTTGGTACTCTCTTAGTAACATCCCTGATCCCCAGCATGTTCTCACGTGAGTGGAGTAGCAATGGTATAGTTGGGGCATAATGAATTGTAAACAAACCTTATTGCCTGTGCAGACAGGTCTCCAGCTTCTCTTGTGGTTGTGGTTACATGGGGGCAGGCATCACTTTTCTCCTTAGTGTAAACTTGTAAATATTATTAAAAACAACAATGGAGAACACCCTCCTCCTTCAAAAACCAAAAGCAGTTTGCAGATAGTGCGTTATGCTGGAATTCAGTTGGTTTATAGCATCCCATTACTGTGTTTGAAATTTGGTCAAAATAAATACATAAAGATAACTCAGGAGTGAACAACTGGGTCCTCTAGAGGCAAACAGAGTTATGAGTAAAATTTACTGCTTAGCTGGAACATTTCTGAATGCCAACAGTGCTACATAGCCAGAGAGGGCTGGCCACATGTGCCAGTTTATTAGCTTAAAAATTAATATCTAGGCTTTCAGCACTCATCAAACATAGCCCACAGGAAGATCAAGCTCTTAAGCTTTCTAAACATAACTCGATTGATAGCTGGGTGCAAACCCATAGTTTTTTCAGTGCAGAAGAACTTGCTCAGAACTTTATTTAGCTCATTCATCGCCAGATATATTGGCTTCTTTGACTTTACTGCAGGTTTAGCAAATGATTCTTTGTCATACCAAAAAAACCCCCACTATCCCCTGGTGCATCAATGAAGAGTTACTTGATACAGTCAGCAGAGGGAATACTTTACTCAGCAGTAATAAAGCAGAGAGGCCAGCAGCAGAGGGGGGTGATGGGCTCATGGAAAGGGAGGGAGAGTGGTGGCAGGCTGGCGTTATCCCAGCTGTTCCAGCTCTGGAGTTTCCCCTCTGCTCCCCTGCTGCACCATGGACCATGTGGGTGGGTGTGCTGGAGACCAGTGGGCCTGGAGAAGGCAGGTTCAAAGGCTGTGAACAATGCTGGCATGGCATTTAAGAGATTTTCTGCTCATAAAAATCATCCACAGAGATTTCTTCTCCCTCCTGCATAAACAAAGCAAAGGATGCTCACGCCTGTGGCTGAGTCCCTCTGGCCGAGCCGGGCTGTGGTCTTAAGGAAACCAACTCAAAGATTTGGGGGATTTCATTTAATTTTTTTCTATTTCTCTTGGCTTTTCCAAAGTCAGTCCCATTTAATGAACACAAGTTTTACAAGATCCAGCTTCAAAGGCAGACCACTGGCAAGGGAAGGGGGAAAGAATTGACTAAAGTAAAAAATTGCAAACTGAGGTTTTTGCATTGGTTGAAAGGCGTTAACCATTACCTGACCCGCAGCACTCTTTGCGGTGGTGCAAAACAGCCTCCAATAGTAGGGCAAGGACTGGATGCATGAGAACTCTTTTCCTGCAGAAACAAGGATTTTGAAACTTTCATTCCATAGCCACTTCTTTATGGAATGTTTCCATTTTTGTCAACAATGGCAAGCACACAGAGGAAAATATTTTTAACTGTTCAGCTTCACACTGAATGCTGGACAACAGAGTTAGAAATGTGAAGCTGTAGCCCAGGAACCATCTTTTACGGAAGACTTGGGATGGTTTTATTTGGAGTCCAAAAGAGATTACGCAACAATAATCAGCATTTCCCCCACAAGTAGGAAAGATACTCATTCTCTGCTCAGTTAACACTCGTCTTAATCATTTTTGCCATAGCATTTTAGGGAAACATATGCACTACTTTTGGGTTACATGTGCAGCCATGAGCTATTTTGCCCTGCTCTAACTCAACAGATGCAGCCCCGTCCTCTTCTCACTGTGCAAATTACACCTCAAGAAACATTTTCAAGGTTTCTGTATCTTCAGCTCTGAGGTTTCAGCGTGATGCTCATGGAGTGAATTCTCATGAGACCAGATGCTGCAAAATTTATAATTGGAAACGCACAGAGCCATCATGGTCCTCATGCTACAGGGGGGTGAGCTGAGCCCACAAAAAAGCAGCAAGCCTGCAGAAATGCTTGCAGAGTGATGCCTGGAGGCACTCCCTTCCCAATGGCTTTAGGAAGGGGGAGGCTGGAAACCAGCTTCTCAGCTGAAAGCTGTCACCATAGGGTCAGAGATTTGAAGGGGACAAAAAAAAGTCCATCTACACAGAGATTAAAAGGGCCAGCATAAGTACATGGGACTCATTTGCTTGGAAAAGATTCATCTGCAGATTAAGGTGATTTATTGTACACACCTCCATATGTGCTTGAGTGCCTGTCCTCCCATCAGAGTCAATAGAGATCTTGGGCGCAATGCAATTATTTAAGCATTTGTGTCATTTGGAACACCCTGAGGGCACCCAAGATATGTGCAGTGGCCTGGAAAATGTGACACAGGTTCTCAGGAGACCATTTGTCCTCTGGAGGGACATTAGGAGGCCATGTGAGATACCTTAGGGTAATTAACTGGCACTAGATGTCTGTACATGAGCAGCCACATTGAGCTTCTCACCAGTAGGCAGTGGAGATCTGGAGACCTTTCTGCTCATCGAAGTGGACCCTGAGACTTTGCCTGTGTCCTGGACATGTCCTTGTGAGCAGAGCATTGGGGCGAAAAGCGGAGATGGGCATGGAGACAGACTGGATCAACCATACCTCCCAGGGGTGCTCGGCAGGGCAGCAGCAACAGTAGAGGGGTTTGTGGATTTGCTACCACCACAGACCAGTCCTAAAGATTGGGTGTCACTGGGTGGCTCCTGGTCCTTGCATGGAGACACACAACCCCCTTGGCTGCATCCCACAGGGCTTGCCTGGCTGGATCAGCTGCAGCATCCTGGTGAACGTGCCTGTGCAATTTCTAGTTTAACTTCTGATGAATTAGGCTTTCTTTCCCCTCTCTCATATTTTCCATAAAATGAAACCACAACCACAGCACATCTCCTGAGAGCACGGGAGGGTGTTTAAAACCATCTCTCTCCCTCTCTGCCATCAGATATGGTGCCCTTTAGGGGAATCCCTTTTTTTCCTCGCTTTTCTCATGCTGCTATTTGCCTTCTGCTCCTCGCTGTACAGAGCAAAACGCTTCTACCTCGGAGCCCTCGGGAAGTCACACAGACCACTGACTCGCCAGCCCACCTCTGGAGCTATGCTTTGCTGGGCCGAGCCAGTTTAATGATGCAAACATCACAAGTAGCGAAACGATGTGCGGCATCCCCTGCGGCACGCTGCTCCGCCTGCAGATGTTGCTGTGGGCTGCAGCTTGCTCCAGCCCATGGCCGGCTCCTGGCGTACAAAGCTGGGGCTTGAACATGGAAAACAGACTGTCTGTGTCTTTACAGAGGTTGCAGCCGTCTTAAATCAATGCTTGCTTTTTAGGGCTCTTTCTGATTTTAAGCAGCAGAGCAGACATCTTTCTCGTGTTTCTGGAAAGTCTTAGGAGCATGTATGGTTATTGGCCGCAATGGGAAGTTAATTTTTGCCGTTTTGCTCATCTTCACCTGAGGTTCTCTGTGGGAAACACCCTCCATGGGAGAAATGAATGTACATCAGCTGAGGTGCTAGGGCACTGTTTGGGTTTCTTAAAGATTTTTGAGCTCTTCTCAGTGCAAAAGCACAGCAGGATGAACGCCTTATCCCCGATGGGAAGTTTGAGATGCTTGTGACCAGCTGGGGAGGAGCAAGGAGTCATTTATCCAGTGTAAGGTAAGGAGCCTTTCCACACAACTGTGAGGATTGGATTCGGACATGAGTCACTCTGAAGTGACAAACCAAAGGTGTCTTCTCAGACCTTCACACTGAGCCACAGCTATGAACCCGAGAGGTGTTTGGCTCTTCAGAGACGTAATCCAGATGCAGCTGGAACCAAAACCCCCCAGTCTGGGTGCAGTACACACTGAACAAGAGATGCTTTCTTTCAAGCCAAATGGCTTGATGATCTTTGCATTCATTACCTCACAAGGATGGTTCATTTAGGACTTTTTTTTCCCCTGTGATGGAAAGACAAGACCTGTCCCATATCTGTCATACAGCTTCATTTTCCTCCCATGCTTAATGAAGGCACATTATGAAAGCACACGCTTTCTCCTTCCTTGGGGAAGGAGATGGGTGCCAGCCAGTTCTTTCTCCTGAAGATTTTGCTTCAGTCATGAAAAAAAAAATCCAGAGACAGTTTGTTCTCCTGATCAGAATCCAGGTGCCATATTTACATTTTGTCTGAAATTAATTCAGTCAGATCTTTCAAATGCAAATAGCCAGGAAAGAAATAGCCCTGTATTATCGGGGAAAGTATATATATTTTTTCCCTTAACAGAATAATGCAGGCAATTCTTTGTGTTAGAGAGCAGCTGTTTGTAAACAATTAAAAGCATTAAATTCACAGGTTAGAGGTAGAAATGTTCTTTCTTCTCTTTAATAAATATTGAAAACTGACATTGAAATTACTAATTCTGGTGTTAAAAGCAGGTGCTTCCTCTCATTTCTATTTTTCCTTGTTAGCTTTTTGTTAAAAAATATGCCTAGGACAGAAGTAATGAAGTACCACCAGTGTGTTTGCACAACACGACAAAAATAGGGCAGAATCTGCTGATGAGTGCTCTATGCTGGGCGCTGCAACAGAGCTGTTGGTTGTATGCGCTTGGCTCTTTCCGCCGAAGCTCACTTGGGATTCTTGGAGGCATCACAGAACGTGTGTTTTCTTTTCACTCGGATGTGGTGTTTCATAATATTCACGTACACATTCAGCAGAACCTTGCAGCAGTTTGGAAAGGAAATCATCAGCCATTTTCCCATTTTGTGGAAACTGAGGCACAGAAAGGGTAATGACCTGCTCCCAGCTAGCAGGTTAGGAAGCATTGCTGCTAGAGGGTCTCCTGCCCTCTGCCTCCTCTTTAAAGAAGGATCACTTTGTTTTACCTTCATTCACCTAACACATCCAGAAGCACAGCAGGTCGTTTCTGTCTGGATGTGCTTTGCTAAGCAGATGTCTTTTAACCCAATGCACCTGCAATCTTTGGCAACCAAACAAGTCCTGTGTTCCTCAGTGTGACTGGATTGTGAGTGGGAGCAGGTGCCTTGTACCTGGCTGCTTTGGGGACATTTCAGGACACAAAGTTCCTTGTTCTTGGGAGTACCTGGTGCATTTGGCAGAGAAACAAGCATGTCCTGCCTTGCAATGACAGGGAAATGTGGCAGCAAACAATATTCTGCTGACTGGAGATGGTATTAGAGCAAAAAGTGGTAAAAATACAGCAGATTTGGCTCCTTGATTTCCTTAGGTATTCACAGGGCTGCAAAGCAGGACTGAATAGTCTTGGCATGGTGGCATTGGTGCTTGGCTTTGGTCTCCCTAGGTAGGGAGGGGCTCTCTGGATGTGTGCTCCTGTGTGCCCATGCCCAGAGGCCGTGCCGGGCTCCAGCACCTCCTTTAAGGTGCCCGTCACCGGCATCTGCTCAGAGTGTGGCCAACCAGCTCGCACACGTGAGTGTCCTCACAGAAATCCAGGTGCCTAGGGGAGGAACAGCGGGGGTCCCTGGGCCGTGTCCTGGAGGAGTCAGGATCTGATGGGAGAAGCAACAACCAGCGCAGTATATGGACCTGCAGCGACACAATGGCACGTGGGTTTACGGGCAGCAAAGTCTCACCATGTGTGGCCCAAAAAAAAGCTGCTAAAAGGGTCAAAGATGATGAGCAACCTTTGGCTTGACTCGCCTCAGCCAAGCAGACTGCCAGATGGTGGATGTGAAAATGCTGAGGCATTTAGGTGGAGAAATGTGCGTGAGGCCTCTGCCTGTCCCTGATCGTGGCATCTGAGTGTGTTGGGGCATAGGTCGCCTTGGAAGGTCCATGATTTTATTTATCCAAATTTGCAAATGCTAGTCCAAATGTTTTCATGGAAAAAACAGGGTCCTGGGATCCCCAAAGCAGGGCTGTCCAAATTACTGCTCAGAAAACTAAAAACAAGACTCTGTTCTGTTTGTTAAAAATGAAAACATTTTCATTTTCTTGACCAGCCTCCACTCACCTAAAATTCCATTTTGATCTGACACAGCTTTGTTTCCTTGTTTTTCCTTTTGAACAAGAGGTTTTGCCATCTTTTTCTAAGAATTGGAAAATGAAACCCCATTTATTTTACACCAGAGAGCAGGAAAAGATGTTTCATCATGTCTGAATTCTTCTCCCATTTGTTTTTCTGAGCTGACTTATTTTGTGAGTACTGCTCAAGTTGGCAAATGCTTTCTGTCAGCTGCTGGTCATTTTCATTGGCAAATAAATTCATCACATGAGCTAATTTGCCCAGTCTGTTTGGGAATCCTGACTTGCCTTTTGCTTCTGCCCTGAGAGTTAACAGCATCCACGCTGATGTGCCCTGACTTTCAGTGAAGAGGTAATAGGATTTTAATATCTCCACAGCTTAAGGTGAAACCAATGCATTTCATTTTTCTTGGAACAGGGCTAGAAAGGAAAATACTTATCCCGCCAGGGATCATTTCACTCTGTGCCAGCGAGGACCTGAATTCCTCAGAGTGTCACTCACCAGGCAGCCCTCATCGTTAATACCCAGTGGCGAACGAGAAGTCCCCGGAGTGCAGGGTTATTCTTACAAATTAAGTTGCTGTGGGAGAGGCTGCCAAACCCAGAGCACTGGCTCACTCAGTCCTGCAGGTTCACTGAGGTTCTGAGGGAGTGGGGCTGGCCAAATGTACGAACCTTTAAATAAGTCACTAAAAGAAAAAAAAAAGTCAATTTAGTTGGTAGACAAGAAATAAACATTTTAGTGTGGCCAGAGGCCCAGTGATGTCCCTATCAGATCTGCCCTAGACTGCAAATATGTGATGGCGATGTGGTCTTCTCCTCATTTAAATTAGTAGCAATTAGGTGCTTGGCTTTGTCTTTAGATGATAAACATGGCCCTGCTTGCATTCCTTCAAGGCTTGTCTCCCCTCTTGCCCAGGAAATCCTCCTGATGTGAATTTCGCTGGATTAGCAGAGAGAACAAACTATCCTAAAGCTATTTCCTGAATTTTGGAATGTAGTGGGAGACACACTACAAATATCAGAATGGTATAAAATAATGGATTTTGGATAACTTCTAAGATGGTAAGAATTGCCCTGCAGGGCAGATCAATGGCTCATGAGGCCAGGGCTATCTCTGATGGTGGCAGCAGGACATCCCATCCAGGGATGAAGGAGAGCCTGGCTCCTGCCAGAGGACCATTCCCTTGTACCCTCCCTTCACATCTGCACCTTCAGCCATGAAGGCGTCCTTCACGTTGGTCAGCTCTGCTCTGACATCTCAGCTGTCCCCAGACTTCTGCAGTGCTCCTTGGTGCCTTCTCCTGAAGTAATTCCACTGAGCGCTCACGGATGCCAGGGCCAGTTCAGTAGCCCACAAAGTGTCTGCCTTATCAGAGGCAGCTTAGGGCCATCCTGCTCCTGTGGCACTTAAGTGCTCTGTGTCACATTTGCCATCCCCATGCAGATATCTGAGCATCTGAAATGGCCCCAAACACCTCTGGTTAAGCAGAGGTGTTGATCTTTAACGGGAACTCAAACACTGTGGGCACATACATTTATGATCCTTTGGAGACAAATTCGACCTGCTCAAAGACATGCAAAAGGATGTTATGAGATCCAGGAAATGCATTTGTATTTTGGAGTCTCACAGTGTCTTCCTTGCACACCCATCCAGGCTCACCCTGAGACTGGATGCCATTCTCCATACCTTCAGCCTGCCTGAGCCAAGCTGTTTGCCACCGACTTCTGTGACTCTGATCTCAGACATCTCCAGTAACTGGACTTATCTTACTCTTTCTCTTCATCATCTCCCTTATTTGTGCTTACAGCTCACGCACACAGGATGAAGACAGCTCAACAGTGAGGCTGGATCACAGGCTGTTGCCACTCAGATTGCTAAGGCACTGCCTAAGAAAAATTCCAGGAAGAAGCAAAAGTGAGATCTGTTGATCTATCTCTACCAGGACCTTTTCCATAGATAGATGAACAGGAAATCATATGGTCTCCAGACAGTTGCATGCCTTCTGCAAGCATGGGGCAACTTTCTTTACTGAATATTGCCTTACTTTACAACTCCTTCAAAATACTTTGTGCCACGGGAGCCGTTCTTACTCCTCCACTCCAAGGACACAAGTTGCCAGCCGCTTCAGCGGCTCACAGGATGAGCTGAGGTGATGAATGCTTGATGTGAGCTGACCCTGGTGTGAATGATTTGACTGACCCAAAGAAATATAACTCAATCCAGCAGTGGGAAGAAAAAAGTCCTGGGAGAGGAGCCAGGAGCTTTGCAAGAGGCTTACCATACAGGCTTCACTGAAAACGGGTTTTCTTTTTGTGCTGTTGTGTGTAACGCCTGCCCTTGGAACCTGAAAACCAAAGTGTTTAATAATATTTTTTTTTTTCCTGCTGGAAGGAGGACATGCAGTGCCGTTTCTCTTCCAGGTTTTTTTTTGCTGAACTTAGGTACGTGCCAAAAAGCAGCTAAGTAGCTTGTAAAA
Source organism: Ardeotis arabs (assembly GCA_011801015.1). NCBI lineage: Eukaryota > Metazoa > Chordata > Aves > Otidiformes > Otididae > Ardeotis > Ardeotis arabs. Next base: position 122,543 of record JAAGAY010144556.1, on the reverse strand, counting down.
TTCACGGGCTGCGTTCTCCTTTGTGGCGTTGGTGTGGCAGTCTGAAATCAGTGCGTTAACACTGGGCTTACAGTGATGTTAATGGCAACAGGAGTTTTTAGTGAGTTAGATCAAAATCTTTCAAAGGAATGTCTGTTACGCATGTCCAGGATGCGATACCTGCCCTGGGGCAAGCATCAAACTTTCAGACAGGTTAAATAAGGTGAGATGAGTCCTACAACTAGTATTTCCTAATGGGATCCTTCAGGATCGAGATGTGAGTCTTTATGATCTCATTATGACTTTCGCTGCCTTTCTAGTACCTTTTCAGTATCTTTGACTTCTGCCAACATTTTGTGCTTATAAAAATCTTTTCATTATCGGATCATTTTGCAGATATTAAGAGTGTGTGGCCTCACACTGCGTCTCAACCTTTACAGCAGATACAATTCACTAACCTCAAAGCAAAATCAGGCACCCTGTTAATTCCATAATGACTCTGAGACAGCTGAATGCTGTAGGGTCCTTTCTGCTGTCAGGGTTAATTAGGAAGGGATTGAACTGTGTCAGGTCTGAAATGGCAATGAAAAGCCTGAGGTTTCCAAACTTGAGCTATGTTTCAATATTCAATGTAATCATCTAAATTTAACCACTGCAGAGACTGCTGCACTGACAGAAGAGGTAGCCTGAAACCTAAAAATGCTAAAATTCAGGAATTTCAACTGAATCTGATATGGTGCTGATGTAAGTCTGGTTCTCTGCAGGAAAAAAAAAAGGAAAAGAAAAAACACCATGCTACTTCAAATGCTGCTTGACAACTTCAGAATGGATCTTCAGCAGCCTTCCCACGTTGGGGTGTGGGTACCACCTTCAAAGCTTGCTGTCCCAGCAGAGCAGCTGTCTGCGCTCCTCAACATGGAGGAAACCTCGGTCTAGATCTGAACTTTGTGGCTTTGCCCTGCTAGTCAGTTGCACATAGGGTACTTGGTTTTTCAGCATTCATTTTGAAACTGTGATGTGAGGAGGAGGGCTAGAGCTGCAGAAGTTCAAAACAGGTACCAAAATATTCATGTAAGCTCATGGGAAAAGAAACTACCAAGTTAGTCATGCTCTTGATTACTACTTTCTCTGAGGACAGAACTAAAACACAGCAGTGTGTTTTAAATATCGTGCCTGCTCTATGTCATGTTCCTTCTTTCCAGTCAAGTGCATTGAAGGGAAATGTGGCAAAATAAGGCTTTATCTGAGGATAACTCAAGGGGACAGCTTTACCTACACACTGAAATTCTCTCTTCCATGATAATCAAGACTAATTTCTTGTGGGTTGAAGGCCTTGTGCGTAGTCACAAGCTCATTGTAATTTCAAGCTCTTTCTTGAACCCACTATCTGCACTACAGGAGTTCATCCTTACAGTTCCTTAAGTCTCCAAGGACATTTTAACTGGGGAAGGACTTCATCTGGCCACAAAATGGGCATCTCCAGAGGCACTGAGCAGCTCCATATGAGAAAGAATGAAGTGTGTGACCTTCCCATACCTTAGGATACATTGTCATGCAATTAAGTTATTGCTCGTTATGTCATGCTGGCTACCTGCAGGGTTCTTCCATGTTGTCTCCTGCGCCACCACCATGATCTGATCCCTTTAGTAGCCATCCAGTGGATGCGTAGGGGATAAACCAGAGAATCAGCTGTAGGAGAGCAGGTACCAGCTGCTTAGCCCTGGAAGCCCACCAGCTCTTGTGTGGCAGGCCTTTTTCTGCCAGAGAAAAAGCTGAAAACCTGCCAATTGGCCCCAGGTATGAGATTTTACGTTGTTTGGTTCGGTGAGCCACTGTTTCGGTAGTACGACCTTTGCTGCAGGAAAGCTGTGTAGGAAGTGTTACGCCATGGGTATGAAGGGATCCATCCTCGCACGCACGTTGATGGACAAGAGTGCGCAGTGCCGCTGTGTTTGTGCCGACACACAGCTCTGTGCCCATGGACTCACGGGGAGGTTTGTCTCCTGTGCAGCCACACATTAGTCCACTGGACTGCAAGAACAAACGTGTCTGTCCAGCTGTGTTTCGGACAAGGACTTTGCTTCCTAGGAAAGAGCACAAGAACAGAATACGGCATTTTCCGATATCCATCCATTTTCAGCTGAGGGACTTTGTTCACCTAATGTACTTTTTCATGTGTTTAACAACCCTGTATGGATTTCTTTTCTCTGAATGTGTCCATCCTTCCCCTACAAACTCATGGCATCCTACGGCAGGAGTTTGGCAGCCTAATTTTGTGTAAGGCTGTTCATCTCTGTGACGAAACATCTTCTCTTTGCTTTGACTCTGCCTTCTGCTGCATTGATTTGATGACCTCTGGCTCTCATTTTGGATTAGGCACTGAACAATCAATTCTTGTATACCTTCTCCATGTGTCTCATGAATACTTCCCAGGCAGCGCAGCAGCTGTATTTGAGCTATCCCTGATGTAAAGGGGGGCTCTGATGTGTGCCAACAATTTGATCATGGCATGATCATTTGGCCATGGCCTCTCCCTGGGCAATGCTAAACAATTCTGTGGGGGTTTAGGGATCTTCAGAGATTCAGAAAGAATCAGGGTTGGAAGAGTCTATGGGACATTATATAATGCGTGCAATTGTGGACAGACCAGCAAGAATGCGTTCCTCTCGCATGCAGGCAGGTGTGAGGAGGTGTAAATTCTTTCTGTAAACAGGTTTATTATGATAACAAGATGTCCAAAAGCCCCTTCCAAGCATACACAGTGACTGACACAAGTTCCCCTTTGTGTGACTGTGGGTTGGTTTTCAAAAACATCTTCCTCATGCACGTAAGGAGACCATATCCCCAGGAGATGTGTGTTCTTGGACCAGAGTTTGCATTTCTAGGACGTTTTTCTATTCCCACAAATCGCTCAGGGAGCACAGATATGATCTGTTGGGATCTACACAGCCTGGAGTTAGAGGCACTGGTCCGATGAAGGAAAAAACAAACAGTCCCTCTCTGAGGTTTCATTCATCCTGCTCCAAAGGCCTGTGAATGTGCAAGCAGATCTGAGGGAAGGGCTGTTGTTTTCCTTTGAGTGCACTGAGTGAGGCTGTTGATAAACATTGGCAGCTACTCCCCAGGCCGGAGCCAGCAAACAGTTTGTACCTATGGTCATGATGCAGCAAACCTTTGGGATTTGAAGGTAAAGGCTTACCGGAAATCACAGCACCATTTCTCAGGTGCTTGACAAACCAGGGTGACTTCCAAACTGTGGTCACCGAGATGGAAAAGGGCAGGAATCTCAGGTCGATGCCGCACTTAAATGCATGAGAGATTTTAGGGCTCAGTTTCTTGTTGCTTTGGATTTGCATTGCATACTGTATTTTAATGCAATGAGTAGACGGGAACAAACATGATGTGCTTAATGACCTCACAGGAGTACAGACTTACTTTACCATGGAGGACTACCTGTGTGGTCACACAAAATCTGTAGAAATGCTGGAGCAGTTTAAGAGGCTCCTACCTTGATAGGTATTGGTGACACCTCCTCTCCAGGAGGTCACCACTTCTGTAGATGAACTGGTGGAACTGGCCATGTCTTTGCTCTTCAAGCATTTTGATGCAGTCACCTACACCGGCTTTTGAAGATGTTTTAAGCCACATGAGCAGACTTTGGCTTGAGGCGGTTACTGAGCCTCCACAAGATTCTTCCAGTGAACTCAGTGGGTTTGATTTCATTTTGATCTCAAAAGGCTTCAGTGCCCAGGACACAGCACAGTGCGAGGTCAGACAGAGAGAGCCTGGTCAAATCATCTCAATGTCAGTGGAAAAAAGGTCCTGTGAGATGAGAGGAAGCATATCCCAGAGCAATACAGTAGAAACCTTCAACCCTGGTTTGAATATGCTGGGTAGAAAATTTTTTCCCAAATGCTAGATTTCTTATACTAGGCTTCTAACCTCAGTCACCCATTTATTATCAATGCAGATGCTTCTGGAGGCACATACATCTCAATATTTATTCAAATTTACCAAACCTATATTCAGGGCACCTAGCTTGAGTTCATTTTAGTGCATAACCCAGAAAGCCCCTGAAGAACGAATGATCCTGGGAACTTTGTCTCACACTGTTCTCATGTACATTTTCTTGACTGTAGGTGATGTGCAAGTGCTGTCACTTCCATACATTTGCAGTTTATGCAGAGTCTTCCTCCTTAATGAAAGGAGTCTATGCATAGGTGTCACTTCACGTTTACTGTATGTTAAAATATAGATATTTCTAAGTCATAAAGTTAAACACTAATGCAAAAAGACACAGCTGAGAAAATGTGTTATTACATCGATCTGCATCCAGGTTTTAGGACAGCTATCTCATAATCTTGAGAATAATTTTATGCAAGCTTGGATGCAGTCTTTGATTTCTTACTCCATCATACCAAATGACCAGACACTTGAAAAGGAAGAGGAAAATGCGTTATTGGTGCTCCATAACAAAAATACCTAAATTCAGTGCTCTCTAAATTCCTGCTCTAAAGCATGATTTACATGTTCACTGGTATGAATATAGCCTGAAAGATTCTAAAGCTAGAAACCTAGATTCTTAAAGTAACAAAAATAATTATTCTAAACCTGAAAACTTATTCAGAAAAATACTAGGGCAAAAATACTTATTACTGAGGCAAAAGTCTTTATTAGCAACACCCAGGATATGTAAAATGATTGAGAGCCATGTCTTACCTTAGAGGGACATGACACAGCAAAGGGAGAAAGAAGTCTCTAAGGCATTTTAGGTTGCAAAGTGGGTTAAACAATTTGGAAAACTGTCTGTCCCTTCCACAGAGAGTGCAGCTGTGTAGTTTAGCCAGGTCAAAGTGTAATCCAGCAAACTTTTCCATCTGCGAGTCAGGTAGTGGGGCTCAGTCTGCGCCACGCAACTTATCTCTCACACAGGTATTGAATGGTCTTCAGAAACGTGCTGTCCATGGACCTAGCTGACCAAGCTTTGTGCATTGCCAGAAGCATCTGAGGTCAAGCCTTTAGTCCCTTTGGGAACTCATTGAAATACATGAACATGCTTCCATCTTTTTGAACTGGCACGAAATAAATAAACAATTCAATAGCTGGCAGTAAGGCACAGTCTGCAGGCAAACAAAAGCGGGCAACGGCACTTCTTAAGAGTCACAGTGGTGGAAAACGAACTCAAGTGTGTTTTGCTTTACAGCAGCTAATCCATGTTAATGTATTTTAAGGAAGGTTAAACCACTGAGCTAACACCTCACAGATAAATACGTTTCCCAAGGTGTTTGGTGGAATGCCCTGATGCTGCTCTTGCTGTCCCATGCAGTGCAATGTAATGCCCACGGCAGAGTTTCAGTTGGCTAGCCTTTAAGTTGAGACTAGGTGCAGAGTTACTTCATGGATGGGTGTTCAAGGTGACTTAGGAACTCACCAACTACAAGGAATCATGTACACATAGGTGACATGGGTGTATTCATTGCATGTGCCCAGGGAGGCACATCAGGAGCCCACCTTAAGGACCCTAAGCTTTGGCTACGGTACAGATAGAGACCTGAGAACTCTTCCTGTCCTGTTCCTGTTTGGATGAGAACCAGCTTTAGTCTGTGCTTGTCCTCCCTTCTGAAAGTGGGGAATAACAGCATGCAATGTGGGGATTGGTGAGCTGCAGACCACAGCCAGATACTGGAACACCAGACCTGGGCTTCCCATTCGGGCCACACACCAGCTTGGACCCAGTAAAGATGATGAGATTGCTTTATCTGTATCACAATACCTGAGAGTCTCCGCTCCAGTAATAGGATGTCATGCCGTCTGGCACCAAAATCAACCAATGTGGGATGCTTAATCAAAAACCTGGCATGTTAAAGCTATATCTAATTTACAGCTTGACCACATCTTTCATTTGAGGATGATTCCTGAGCCCTTGCCTAATATTTAAGCTTTTTCTTTAACAACTATGTACATTTTTGTCTCACTCTATTACATTTTACTTGTTTACTTTACTATCTAGCTACCCAGTACGTCTATATATTATCCTTTTCTATATTTAATCCTCAGGAGATAAAAGAATAAAAGAAGATAATTCTCAAAATGGACAGATTTTTTTTCACGCTATTTCCATCCCTATTATATAGTAAGACTATATTCTGTGAAAGAACACAATTCACAGATTTTTTTTTTTTTAATCTTAGTGGTTTTGAAAACAAAATTATGAGGTGTTATAAGCCAATTCGAGTTTATTCCAAAGGACCAAACAAACCCTGAAGTCTTTCTAAAGTAGAGAGATATCCCTTTGTGACTGTGGTTCTTTGTGAGCTCTTGAAGAGCGCAGAAGAAATACTGACTCAAAATACATCTAGAATACATCATCATTAAAACATACCTGAGTCCCCTGTGCATGAACTACTGAATCAGAAAATCTCTGCTTTGCATCACAGGAGATGGTAGAGCATGTAATAATGACAGACCCTTGCTTGCCAGAAAGTACGCGAGCCTCCTGTAAGGACTGTTGTAAATTTGGCTCTAAAAGTCGGTGGGATAGCTCCAGCACAAATAAAATCTGAATATTGCCGTGTCAGCCCGACTTTCTGTTTGCACGGAGTCCTGTTTTGGTTAGCGGTGTTGATGTCAGTGGGCTGAATCGCAACATCAGCCAAAGTGAGTGGGAGCAGAAGTAAAAAGCAAGGCAAAAGCAAACGCTTGAGTCAGTTCGGGACAATCTTCCTCGTTTCTGATCGCGTTTAGCCCACAGACAGACTCCTGTAAAACTGCTGTTGTTCAGTCAGTGATGTATCTACCCCCACAGAGTTAGCTCTCATGTTTTCATGTCTTTGTTGCATTCTGGGAATGCAAGATGAATTTGCTGGTAGAGATGCAGAAGTAATAAAAGCTGTGAGAATCCGTGGGAAGGCCAAGAGCTGACTTCAAAACCTCATTACTTCAATCCTGTCAGTCGTTCAAAACGCATCAGGAGAGCCTGCAGCCAGGCTTCTCACCTCACCTACTTGCAAAACATAATTTAAGCACGAAAATTAGATGGGTTTGGTGAAATGTCTAAGTGTGTCTGTAAACCTGCGTACTGCACTGGAAATCGAGGACTTTGCTGCTCTCTCTGTAGTGCATTTGTCTTCAGTTTTTCTCAGCATAGGAGCATTGCATGCCCATGGGATGCCAAGGCACATTATCATGGGAGGTTGTGGAAGAAAATGGGATGAGGAAGATGCGTAGCGACGGGGAGGTTTCCTGTGCAGGTGGCTTTGAACGTGGCCACAGCTCCTCTCCCACCCTGAGCCCTCACGTGTCAAATGCAGCCTGTTGGTAGCCCAAAACTTGTGCCTGCCATGCCTAGAGGTGGAACTGGAGCTGTGTTTGGAGACAGGCCATGGAAAGAGGGGACAAAAAGTTTCCCTTGCTGCAGCACTCCTGTTTTGGGAACAAACATCTGAACTACTGTAATTTGGTTTCAGACTCCAGTGAGATACAAATGAAGCAAATAAGTGCTGGAAAGAACAAGAAAAAATAAACTTAGCAGCCTTCCAAAAGATAGTATATAAATTTAAGATTCCTGCAAGTGGAAGGAGAGAACAGCCTGGGAATTTATGAGGAAGGAACCCTTGGGTACAGTATGTATAGATCTTAAATCTCTGCATGAGTAAATGGGGAAAGCTTTTAGCTAGCATCATAAAATTGAACAAAGGATAAAAGGTGGCCATAGTTGTTGACAACTGTACCAAAAATATTAGGGAAAAGAATGGAAATAACACAGATGCTGGGATCATTGATCGATAGCCAGGGAGAAGTGATGGGGAAAACCTTACCAATACAGCCTCCTTTGCTTCTGTCCACAGGTGGAACAACACTGCTAGCATACATCTACCTTTTCTGTATTATTTCCAAAACTAAGAACCTGGGGAAGCCCAGGCAATACCACCTAGACCAGGGCAAAATAGGTACCAGGCTCACATCATTCCTATTGCCTCACACTCTGTGAGATTTTATACCTCTGTTTTATCAAGATAAATCCTTACTTGGCATGTTGCCCACCTGAAAGGTCTAGCAACTGGGAGTGGTTTATAAGCAGCTTCAAGAAGAACCCATGAAAAAACTGAATCCAAATATGGAGTGCCCAAACGTTTCCTTCAGGTTCCCAGCTTCCTCCAAATCATCAAACCAGGCTACTGTTCTTCATCAGTCCTGTTTCTCGTGCCTAGCTCTAGTAACGCAGTGACCTTGGAAGTTTGCTTTCACTGTATTGCACTCCTAAAATTTCATTAAACTATCTCCATGGCTCCCTCTGCCAAAAATGCTTCACCTGGCTTGCTATACATGATCTCCCATTTGTGAATCCAGGCCAGTTCTCTTTAATTAAATCAAAACTTACTTTTTTTCCCCTCTCATCTGTCCCTCATCCTTTTTCCCTAGAATCTTCCCCTTTGGCAATGTCAGTCTTTACAGGCATGTCGTTTCGCTCTGCTGTTCCCTACAGCATTTTACTTTGACAGGTGTTGTGTACACATCACTTCTGTCCACTGTTAATTTTCCATTTTCCAAGGAAGCTTCTGATACATCGTCTTTCTAGTTCTAGCAGCTCCCTTAGCTCCTTTGACACTTTGCTCAGAGTTTGGAGATTTGACCATCTGGTCTTTTTTAATCCTGAATTCTGAAGAGTCGCCTCTTTTGACCAGCTATTTGGCAAGATCCCTTTCATAGATTTCTGCCTTTAGAAAATTACCACAGTTTTCCTTTTACGAGTCCTTTTTCTTCTGTTCATGGGAAATTCATGTCACTTAAGACGTGCAGCACCACGGTGTGGGAAATTTGAGAACAGATAGCACTGTGGAACACGCACAGTCCAAGTTTCTCTTGACCCATTAGACCTAACCAGTCCTGAGCTAAGATATCCCGAAGGATTATATATATAATTACAATTACACTCATGAACTTGAAAAAATCCTTAATGTTTTACTGACCTTGATATCACCTTAATAAAAGTTTTAGGTTAAACGTAACTATTATCGCATGACAAAGGGAAAATGACTAGAGAGATGGGTGGAAGCTGCCCTCCTTAGTTCCCGGAGATATTAGTGGGAAACAGGTGAAAGATCTGCCTTATTTTTTCTGCCTAGATCTGGAAAATAAACCAAACTTCAGCCAAAGCCATGATTTCTGCTCAAAGCCCACCTCCCTCCTGTTCCAGATCCAGCTCCATGCTAAGCAAAGGGCTCGTGAGGCTCAGAGATGTTTCTAAGCGCTGTCATCTCAGGTTTTGTTTTGTAGTGAAACCACTCATTTCTCCAGAAAAGCTTTTGTGGATTTGCATGTGAGTCATTTCTTGGCACCTCTGAAGCAACTTCCCTGTCATGCACTGTCTCTACTCTCTACATTCACTTGCTTTTAATACATTGATTTCATTCTGGGCCCTTTCCAATGATAGCATCTCACAAAATATTTGGTATCCTGTCTTCAGAGAATTAGTCTCCACATCTTCTCGTTCCTTCAAACCATTCTTTATTCTTCTATTTCCCAACCTCAAGAGTACTATCGCTGACTGTGCCACATTTTGTCCAACAGCCTTATATCTAACATAAAAACATGAAAATGGCTCCAGGGAGACCTTAGAGTGGTCTTCCAGTACCTCAAGGGGGCCTACAGGAAAGATGGGGAAAGACTCTTCAGTAGAGCCTGTTGTGACAGGACTAGCAGTAATGGTTTCAAAATAGAGGGAGGCAGATTCAGATTAGACATTAGGAAGAAATATTTTACACTGAGGGTGGTGTCACACTGGAACAGGTTGCCCAGAGAGGTGGTGGATGCCCCATCCCTGGAAACATTCAAGGCCAGGTTGGATGGGGCTCTGAGCAACCTGATCTTGTTGAAGACGTCCCTGCTCCTTGCAGGGGGGTTGGACTAGATGACACTTGAGGGTCCCTTCCAACCTTAACCATTCTATGATTCTATGAAAATTCTCAAGTCCGACCTGGTCAGTTTTGCAGATCTAAGTGTCTCATGTCTGCATGTTGTAATGGGTATGCTCTTGACTCTCAGAATACATTTAATCCTGCACAGTTTGAAAGTCCTGTGGAACATATCTCTGACGAAATGAAGCAGCAGAACACAACTTAACCAAAATTACAAAAGTAGACTCTCCGCCTTTACAGTCTTATTTTTCTTCCATGAAACATTTGTCAAAGTCATCATAGGTGGCTTGCTTAGAGGAGGGAGCTGGGTAGTATTAAGCATCTGGTTTTTGTCCTCATGTCAACTGGTTGAGCTTCTGAACTCATAAATATGTGAATGAATCCCAAGCCTGTATCATACAGCTGAGATCCGGCTAGCCCCAGGCTAGCTCAAACATAATTTGTTGGGTTTGATGTATTTCTACTCTCTTCTCTCCACCCTCCTCAACCACAGAAAAACATAACTAAGTAAATATTGACATATACAAAGAGATGTTTAGGGAGTATAGAACTGGGACACATGATGACAGAGGTGTTTTCTTACTCTGAAATCTTATCCTTACCAGGCCAAAACTTTGGTGACTTTGAGGTACAGATCTGAGTCTGGTCTCTACTTCATTTCATAACCTGCACTCCAGAAGGCTGTATCATTAAAAAGCATTTATCTGGAGAAAAGTCTTGTTTCCAGCACCGTGTTCTGCAGTTTGTGATTTGGTGTTCAAAGAGAGGACATTTTGCTAGGTGTTTTGCAGATGTAGGATGAGAGATAGCTTTAATCTCCAGGCATGTCGGATAGAGAGGTAGTGAATTATTAGCAGTCACCCCAGGAAATGGGGAGAGAATCCATCCAATGCTGAGACACAGACAGCCCTTGAAACTCGACTCATCTCTTCCTAAATCAGACATTGTCATAGCTGAGATCGCCAGGAGGTATCTGTTCCTCTCCATTGGTGATGAAGAGAGACAACAGTGATCACTCAGGCTTTTATATTTAACTCACAGCCATCTCAAGGTTCAACTCCAGATTAAGACACCTAAATATAGGTGTCTGCACACAACCTAGGAATCTAAGATCTTTTTATAGTTAGTGAAGATCCAAGACTTCATTCAGCAGCTGACAATTAGGTCTTTACTACAAATCCAGGTGCCTTAGAGCATCCAAGGCGCCTACATGTGACTGACAGCTGTAACTCAGGACCTATGGGAGACGCAGCCTTTCTGGAGCAGCAGTTGGAAAACAAATGTGATTTCCTTGGGAATGACATGGAGGTTCTGCCACTGGAGGGCTATGTGTGAGCAACTCCATCTATCCCAGCACAGACAGAGCCCTTGGAGCCTGCAGGACCACATGTGGGTGGTTGGATTCGTGAACCCAAACGCTGCAGAGACTGGATGTGTTCATGGCTATCTTCAAGGATCTCAGATTGACACTGATATTGGGACCATTGGCACTGTCAATGGATGCGTCTGTGCTGCTTCTGAAGGGTGGGTTTCCACATGGCCAGCTGGCCTTCACATCGCTGGCGTGTCCTCTCCAGTGAATGCAGGATCCGGTACTGAAGTGTGCCTGGCGCAGTAGCGTGTCCAGGGCAGTGCCGCAGAGGGGTCTGTGGCCGGCAGTGTGAGATGTATGGGTATGACAGAGAAGATGGACCACGTGCTCTGCTTCCAGCTGCTTTCAGCACGGGGTAGCTTGGGCTGCCAGAAATATACTCACCTCAGCTACCTGAAAATCAAGATCTTGGGCTTGCGGCTGTTGGGGATCCATTTCACAGCTTACCTGGACATCTAGCCTTGTTTTCCTCCCAGCAATGGGCAGATTTGAGAGGGAGGGATCTGTAGGTGGGGATATTTTTGAATCCAACCCACAAAGCCTTTGTCCAAGAGTAGATTTTTTGCACTCTCTGGTCAACCATTGCAGGAATAAACACAGCATGAAGGCCTGGACACAGGCAGCGCTATGGAGTTGCTATTTATGGAGCAGTTTGGGCTTCCGAGCAGACGAAAGCCCTTTTGTGCCCGGCACGGCCCCCATCGCTGGTACAGAGTTCCTAATCCAAAGAGTGATAGCTTCCTTGGATATTTTTAATACCGGTTCATTTAAACAAACACATATCCACATGGAGGGATGTGAAGGTTTAAGTGATTGGAATCTACTGAATAGTCATGAAAGCTATATCCAGACACAGCAGCTCCTCAGAGCACAAATTGCATGAATATATATGAAGTGACTTATTTAAAAACACTAGCCTTTAACGCGCTGCTTTCAGCTCATTTCACGCAGAAATAGAAGTGTAGTTGTAAGGTGAAAATCTATTCTCTTTTATGCTGCCATAAATCAAGACAGTTAATTCAAAAAAAAAGTCAAAGGCAGACCCTCAGGTTGTGACTCACCTGGCTTCTGCTGGAAAGCGTAAAAGGAAGTGTGAGAATAAAAGGGTTTCTTTCGTGAAAAAAAAAAAAGTCAGGACCTTAGAATTTAAGAACCAGATTGTTAAAACCGCCCAATGAAAACACAGTGCTCCGTTTCTAGGAAGAGCTAGGCAACTTTTAAAATGAAAACTTGTTTGTGCCTCTTAAAAAATTCTGTACCAATTTCCAAGCAAGGGAAAACATAAAATAGCTGTGAACTGATGTAAAATCTTTTGCTCCCAGATGAATAGTATGCTTCATTCTGTTAACACCCGAGTGAGATGAGTCATTTTGGATGTGATCATAACCTGAAATGCAAGACTTATTTTCACCTTTCAATTAACTGATTTTTTAATATTTTTTTTAAAATCTCTTGTCATTTAACTTGAGGAAAAAATGATGAGTTTGATTATTTCATAAATGAGAGCTCTAGATCCATCCTTCTTTGGGAATTAGCTTACTTACTCTGACGGTGCAAGTGATGATTCCTCGCAGAAGAGCCCCATTTTGCTGCAATCTATGGGTGGAAGTGGCACCAAAGCCACATTTTCCTGCAAGGTGGGGATTTACAGGCAGGAACAGGGCGGGTGTGACACAGACCCGCGTGGCAAATCTCCTTCCTGACCTGCCATCACCCCATGCAGTGATAACTCTATGTGATGGCATTGTGGGATGCACAAACCTCTGCTCAGAATCCTGCCGAAACCACCACACACATTTTCTAGCGGGAGCTTCAGTGGGGTATGAAATCTGGTCCCCGAGGAGGGAAACGGGAGCACGGACCAATCCTCCTCTTGCCACAGTTATTTGGAAAATGTTTAATGGGTATTATTTTTTCCAACATGGAAATTGCCATGGTTGCTGTGGGCTGTGGTGGGAATATATATACATATAGACACACACCCACAGATATATTTATATATTTATGCATATTTAAATTAACATCCTTAAAGAATATCTTGAATAGGAGTATAATAGGGGGTTAAGAAAGGGGACATAGCAAAGGGAAGAAAAATAAATGCTCTGGTCTCTGGACATATATCCAAGGATATGTAGGTGTCTGGTGCAAACACGTGGAGATTACCTGTTCTAGATGGGGAAATCGGGGTGAGAGGAAAGCGGAGCTGGGACTTCCCAGGGAAGACTTCCTTGGAAATATGCCTGCTAGGTGTGATTCGAAGTTTTTGGCAGAATGGGTCTGCTTTAGTCAACGTTTTCACTTTTATTTCAGGTATAAAAGTGAAAAAAAAAAACCCCTTTCTGAAGCAGCTAGCTTGGACATTTTAAAATAATAAAGATGTTTAGCTTCACGCTGTGTTTGGAAGATGTTTCTGAAAATGAAAATTAATGAAATGGAGTATTCTGAACTACAGAATTGTTAGTACGTATGTGTACGTATACATATATATATATGTATATAGCTTTGCCTTAGTTTGCTCACGTATTTCTCAAAGTTTTGGTTTAGATAAGTTTTGTTGTTTTTTTAATATCTGCCTTGGTCCAAGATTCGAAGTATTCCAATGCCTTGACATCTTCCAACAGAAAGAAAAAAAAAAGAAAGAGTCGTTCTTGCCTAATTCTCGTGATGCACTTCTCTGGTTTTTCAGTAGAAATAGAGCAGGAGAAATGTGTGAGTGTCCCGGGAGCCCCTTGGTTTGGCAGTATCCCTCTGCACGCTGTCGGGAACGGTGAGGGATGCTGGGGAATGGGCACCTCCCAGGAAAACAAGCTGATGGATGTTCCCTTCGGCAATTCTTTCTGGCCTTGAGGTGATGTGGAGAGTAGATATTTTTTCCCATAGTCTGACCTCTCTAGTCCCACCCGCTTCCCCTCATAGCATCCACTTTTGGATAAGGGTGATAAGGGGCAGAATCAGTGTAAATCATAATCAGTAGAGTTTTCTGAACCACTCTGATCCTCAAAATATTTTCCTCCCCGTCCATTGCTAGAGAAGAAACATCCAGTCATTGCTGTAGTAGGGAAGGAAAAAAAAAAAAAGAATGAAAACCCTTGAAAGCCAGCACACAAACATGCTGTATAAGGGTGTCTTTATTTAAGCGGATAGGGTAAGGGGGCTGGAATCACTTTTTGAAGATGAAGAATTGACTGGAGAGGCTGCCATGAAGTCTTACAACAGTCCCAGCACAACGCTGGGGTCTATGTTACCCAGCCCACGGGAGCACGTGGAAAAAAAAAAAAAAGCTGTTTTTAAAAAGGTGTGCAGTGGGATTTATGGCATTTCAGCATTTAGTCCAGTATGAAGCAGGTCTTGTTTTTTTTACAGTTACAGTCAAAGAGGAGGGCTGTAGGCTGAGAGTGACAGACGCACTGCGCTCCTGGAGATTGTTGCAAGATACTTTCATTTCTAAAAAAAAACCCCACAAAACAATTGTTGAATGTAACAACTGAGTACCAAAAGCTGGCTTGTTGTTACAGGGATGCACAAGAGCAGACAGCATTCCCAAGGACCCTGCTCCAGCCCCTCAGCTGTACGTTCAGGTGCTGCAATACCATTTGAAATTCAGTCTGTTATGCCACAATAACTGTGCCCATTTAATAAGATTAAAAATAACAGAGGGAATTAGTCTATTGAAGAGTAGGAGGAGAAGGAGGAGTATTCTGGGAGAAAAAGGATATAAAATGTCAAGAAAAATTAAAGAAACATTAGCCTTTGCATTAGCCTGACTGTTGGCTACAGCTTGTTGCAAATTCTCCATCACAACTGTTTTTGAAAAGAAAGCAAGTTTTCAATTAAATATATATTTTATTTCCTAGAGATCCTCTGCTTTCCTGGGAACAGCTTGATTATTTTTCATCCAAACAAAAAGTACTTGGATTCTGCAACTAAATTTATATGTTCCTTGAATCACCTACGTGCAAATCCCAAGACGTATGGCCTTCTGTCTTTTAGGAAAAATAATTGTGAGGCATTGCAGGAATTTCAGCACAAGAAAATGCACAGTAAAGAGAATGAAAGTATGAGGTATGCAATGGAGTAGCACTGGCATTTTCAAAGCCCAGTATTTAGATCTTGCACCACCCCTGCCCCTCACAAAAACAAACAAAAAAAGGCTTATTTATTTCTGCAAACAATGTATTGTCATGGATTTTCCCCTATTTTCTTCTAAGTATTCCATTAGGGACAAATAAATAAATCCTGATTTGTTGTGTGGGATATCCAGGCCAAGCTTCAAACAGTTCTGTACCACAGCTGATAAAGTTCTTGCTCATATATTTATAATTTGGCTTGGACAGAAACACGCACACCCCTTCAATCCCCCACTTCACTGACATACACACCTTATTATTTAGCTACACCTGAGACAGCCGAATTCCTTCCACTTTCGCCTTGGTTTTTAGTTCTCAGCAGCACCCTGTGCTGGGGGCAAACCAACTCAGCCATTGTCTGCTTTTCTCCCCTCCTGGAGACCTTGTCCATCCTTTCCAAATGCACGGTGGGTGGAGAGAGGCCCTGCAGAACTGTGTGGAGGGCCACCAGGACAAGCCCTAGCAGGATGGCTGGAAGCCTCGCTGAACTGAACTGGTTTTTGAGCATGGTTAGAGATAAAAGTAGAGAAAATGAGAAAGCAAGACCATGAGCTGATTTTTTTCAGTTCTGTCTTTGATTTCCTCGATCTCGAAAGAAGAGCATCTCTCCTCACTCACACATGGCAGCTTGCTCACCCACACAATGTCTGGTCTCCAGGGCCTGGCTGAGGTACACGTAACACAGACAGCATCCTGGCAGTGCCTCGGAGCAGGAGGTGTGCTCAGACCCCAAATACTCTGATTTTTTGCTGTTGCATGCTGCTGGCCCATAACTGAGTGTACTGTTCCTGCTGCTCCTAATTCCTAAATCCCCCTGTGGTTTCAGGCCAGTGCTATGAGCTTGGAATGGGACAATGCAGAGATCGGAGGAGAGTCTGTTTTGCCTTGTGCTGCCAGGTTCATGGTGTCCAGTCATGAGCGGCACTGCGGTCGCTTGTGCTGCAGATCCAAGTTCTGAACTGAAAATTGGCATCAGTGCACAGGAACAACAGTGATCCCCACTGTTTACTTGTTGGAGATGTGAAAATGAGTGAAAGAGCAGGAGGGATGAAGACAGACTGAGAGATGACAGGGAACAGAAGGTGAGGAAGGAGCCATCGTGCCACTGGCTGGCTCGTTCCCTTCCTTCGTAGCTAAAGGAACTTTTGAGTTAAAGCTCTGCACCTCTCCTTCCTGGCCTGGATTTTGGGAAGCAGGCTCTGCCTGGAGTCGCAGTGGTGCAAATGGGATGGAACGCCACCAAAACCAGCGGGATGGCCTCATACGCGAAGCACCGTGAGGCTGGGCTGAATCTATATGGTTCTAATGTAAACACAACCACCGTTTGGTGCCAGATGCTTTCAGTCATGGACATACGATGTCTATATTCAGTCCTTCCAAACTTCCCAGCGCCCTGATGTAACTGGTTGTGAAAATGAAGTGTGTCTGGCACAGCTGGAGTTGGAGAGCTAAATTATCATCTGGCGCCTCGCAGCAAAAATCCGGTGCCTTGAAAGCAGCCAGGTTTCTGCTACGCTGTAAAACACAGAAAAAAGCCTGCACTTCGCCAGCCTTAGACTGCCTCCTCCGTCTCCCAGCGCTCAGCCTCACTATAAAGACACTCCCTGCATCCCAGCGTAGATCACGCGATCATGGCATTGTCTGTAGAAAGGTATTTGTTTAGATTAAGTCTTTTAAAAATAATGGTGACAAAGGAATAGACATTCACCAAGGAAAATCTTAATTGACCTAATGAAACCATTTGCTAAATTCCTTAGCAGATGTAGCAGTGTATATGGAATAGAAATAACTGTATAACGTTTACTGTAATATGAGAAAATGAATATAGTGGAGTAATGAAAGCAATTAATCTGGTATTATACTAGCTAGCAAATTTAGAGCGTGCAGACAGGAGATAATACAGTATTTTACCATCAAGTGTCCTTATGAGACATCAGTGAAGTGAGGCTGTGATGAATCAAGCATTTTGTAATATGTTTGTGAATTCTGAAAGTGATGCATTAGGTGGTCCTAATGCTGCTGCCAAGGTCGAAGCGATATGAATGTCATCTTAACAGGAGAATGAGGTCTCGCTAAGTGTATCGTACGGGATGCAAGACTGCACAGGTAATAAATTAGTATGTAAATTGGGGAAGTTTTAGGAGATAAAAGGCCATATTTGAGGGGTGTACTCCAAGAGCTGTTCTCCCAAGATAAGGTCACCAACAACCACCATGGTCCTCTTGCTGTCAAATCAGCCGGTAACAGAAGTTACCAATGATTTTGCTCTGTTAGAATGCTTATGTGCTCCAGAGTACAGCAGGTACTGAACTTTTGTCCTGTCTGCCCTTTCTTTATTGCTTTTACTCCAACAGATTTAATAATTATCATGTGACTATTGAGAAAAAGTGGTATTTAACTGGCCTGTGTTTTCTACCAGCCAACAACAGTATAGCTTACACTCCAGAACTGAACCGTGCACTCATATTCAGGGATTTTCATGAATTCCCATTTCTTCAGTCAAAAAAATGCTATAAAAATAACAATGAAAACCCCACCCTTCTTCAACAAAGAACTTGGCTCATGGCATCTCCTTTGTTCGGCTCTCCTGCACAATGTGCTGTCTGTAAATGGAAGTCCAAACGAGCTCCAGTGATGAGCTTTCCAGCTTTGTGCAATCGAAAGGCGCAAATCTCGTTTGCAGGCTGTCAGTGACAAAGCCCAGATCTTTTCAAGGCTACACAACAGTGTTAACAAGTGGAGGTGGGCAAATGAGAAAAGGCAGTATTTTCTTGTGAAAAAGGAATCCCAAATACACGCCTATACAGAGCAATTTACACCAATATTCCCAGGGTAGGGAACCTATTTAGGACCGCTCCCCAAAGGATTTAATCTTGCCTTTGATCATTTCTGTGTCTAGCTACAGTTAGTACTAATAAAAAAGCAAGATGAAGTAGAAAATGAATGACTAAAGAAACTAAGGAAAGTTGTGGGGCTTTAATAAGAACTGGACCTTTTTCATCTGATGGGAGGTCTAACCTAAGACGCTTGCCCCATCACTGGTAAAAAACGAGCTCTGCTGCTGGGACAGATCACCTCCTGGAAACATCTCCATCGCTCCTGTGCCTTTCCCCAGAGCTCAGGTGACTACTAGGACTAACTGATGATCTTTTTAAGAGCTACTTAGGACAGGTGAATCCCATTCTCTGCATGTATAATTCCACCTCTAGAAGATCAGAGCTTCTCTTTTATGCTGTACCTTTTCTTTTCCCCCAAGACATCTACCAAGTGAGGAGCGGGAAATAGAAGCAATTCTACAAAATGTCAAGGATTTTGCATGTTAAAATTATTCTTTGCTGCTTCATTTTGGGATTTCCTTTTAGAATTCTACCTGCTACTAGGAAGCCTGATGGGAAACAAATCCTGTTTCTTTTTCCTTTACATGAGCTATATTTATTTCCCAACTTTTTAAGAGGCTAATTTAGTTTTGGAGTAGCCAATATCATTGTTACCTTGGAGTAGGTTTCTCTGTTATTCCCCACAGCTGCAAAAGAACATTACAGATATGAAATTGTTCTGGGCAGGAGCTGGGAAAGAAAAGCTGGCAAGGAATATAAATTACTTTTCCTTTCATTCATATTGAGTTTGCAGTTATTCTGGCATAGAACTAGAGTAAAACCACTCTTAGTAGAGGATTTACACCATTGACTTAAGTGAGGTTGCTTTGCTTTCAAAATCCTGGATTCAGTGGACATAGAATGACATCAATAAAAGCATCATAAGGACACCAATGAAAAATAAGCAGAATCTGGCCCCTCAGAAGCACCTTGTAGACAAGCTGGAGCCTTAAATCACGGCTATGTGCAGTCAGCAAGTTAAACCTGGGCCAGCAAGGAGACCAAAGGCAGTAGTGTCTTCCTTGCTAGGATCTGTTGCTCATGAGCCTGTGACGATGGGAAACCACTGCCCTGGGTGAGGCCAAGGATCCTCTCTGAATACATAAGATGTGGTTTTCTAATCCTTGCTCTGAGGTGTCAGTGGGACTTTCCACGAGTGTCGTCTTTTCAGGTTTCAGAGGGCAGCTTCTAGATGGGTGGCCTCTCAAGTACGAAGAGGTTAAGGATTCCCCGCGCTCACACACTGACTCTTTGACTTGGCAGAGGTAGAGCTCACAGAGCAGATGCTCCTCTGACTCATACAGGTGTAAATAAGGATTTTCTCCAAGGAAAGCTGCATGTTACACCTACCCGCCTTGCCGGAACTGGTGGAGTTGCTTCTGATTCACACTGGGAAAATATGGCTCCATGACCCCAACCACTGGACCACACAGTCCACTCCCTTCCCCTCTCCATAATTCATACACAGTATCATGCTTGTAAGGGTGATCTATGCTTTCAGCGGATGTTCCCCATGCCAGTACGATGAATATGCCTCCAGGGCATTGCACTAAGTAACCAGTGCCGGGAGATAAATGCTCTGATGGGCTGAGATCTTGAAGGGTTAATCCATGAAGATAAGAAAAGCCCTTGCCCAGGGATCCTGAGGCACTGTCCCAAAATAGAGGCAATCAGACACATTGATGACAGCAGGAGTTTTAAGGAGTATTCTCTGATCTGAAGTCTAATAGTCCAAACCATTAAGAAAAAAAAAAAAATCCCATTTAGACATGACACAGCTGGTTTACAGGAAAAAAAAAAGCTTTTTTCCCAGAATAACTTTTATCCAAAATTTCAAGAGAAGTTGACCAAACTTTTCTTTTCACATCATTCAGTGTATACAGCAGGGAAGGGAACAGACATAAATGCTGGACTGTGATGCCAAGTTTTGGCTAACTCCAGACCTCTCCTCAGGTCCAAAGGAGACCTGAAAGAGGACATTTTGCCAGAATGCAATTCTTCTGAGACTCCTGGCCTGAATTTCAAAGACATACAAGAAAACTTGGAAATAGATGTAACATTTTGGATAGCTACCAGGATCAAAAGAAACTCCCAGCTGATAGGGTTCCTGTATTGCTACTATCAAACATACGTAGCTGCTACCCACATAGTACTTTTAAAATCCATGGGAACAGGAAATGAATATGTAAAAACCATAGCTTTTTGTGTGTTGTAGAAATTTCCCATTGAGACCTATCACTAGGCCATCCAAACTGTATCCATATGAAATAGATGAAGTTGTCAGTGAATTTAATGGAACCTCTGCTCTTTTCTCCTACTGAGCTGTATAAAACTCTGCTTAGATCAATTTTCTTGGAGTGTAGAAAGGAGAGGAAGTCGTTGCTTTGTATTTTGTTCTGTTCTTAGTCTGTGTTGCTTGAGAAGAATGGTTCAGTAATTGCTAAATGTTTTCAGCTATTTTTCTCTTTTTTCTTCACTGAAATCTTAAAAAAATATGCAATCAACTCCACAGTTCAACAACTAGATTGAGAAGCTATCACGGGAATTTCTTTCGTACATTTTAAAGAACTTTTGATCAAAATTTTAAAATTATTATACATTCTACTTATGGCGATGAAACTCCCTGTGATGATTATGGTTGGAGTTTTTAACCCAACAAATATTTCATTGAAACAAACCTTTAATTTCTGTTTCTGCATCTCTTGTCTAGCTGAGATATGCATCTAAGCTGACATGCTCATTTTGCCTTGCTCCAGCTGGAGTGTGTCTGAACAGGACCTGTCCCAAGATTGACCAACAAATTATATTTTCTTCCATATTCACATCCCTATTTTTTGTGAACACACTAAAACATCGTGGATAAAGCCATTGACACTATGACTAAATGCTCGGAAGTCCCATGGAATTATTGACTCTGCTGAAAAACTTCCTATTGCAGTAAAATTCCTCAACTGCTGGGTCAGAAAATTTCACCCAAATTAATAGTTTTACAGGTAGCAAAGCATCTTGCCTCTGGCCAGGATAGCCTTTATCTTTCTAACTGATGTGGAACCCGGTCAGCAGAGTCAGTGGTCTCCAGCCCAGGGAGAGTGGCACTTTCAGCCTTTTCGTTAAAACGGAGTTTACGTGTAGGATTCTGCAGTGGGACATTGATGCCAGAGTCACAGGCTGACAGATGGGTGCAATTAGAGGTGAGGGTCTTCTGCAAAGAGAACAAAGAAGGGCTCTTTGTGCAAACCACAGAGCTGCAAGCACTCTATTCAAAAGCAATTCAAAATCCCATTCAAAGTCCTCATTAACTCAGTGGGAGCCTGGTCTGACCAAGAATTTTAAGCTTAGACCCTTAATAAGGACAGTCACAAGGGGACAGAGACAGCAGGATATATTCCATTTGTTTCCAACCAGGATGAAATTAATCTCTATGCAGAAAATCAGCTTAAGGACTCTACCCTACTTAAATTCCTGCAAGGCCTCTGTAGCTCACTTGAGTAATCATTGATTGGAGTCTTAAGAGATACAGAGAAGCTCTAGCTAATTACAGTACATCTGTGAATAACTACATTTTTGGTCCTTAGGCAGTTCTGAAATTTGGAAGAAAAGGGGCAAAAAACAATCAACCTGAAATGAAAGTATTCAAAAATGTGCTGTCCTGAAAAATAAGACTGTCAAAATCTGGTCAAGTGAAACATTTTGATTTGATTGCTACAGGGCTTTTTACCATATATAACACTGAAACATATTTTGAGGTCAAACGTTTTTTTCAGCCTCAGAAAGTGAAAGGTTTCATTTTGAAAATGGCAAAAGAAAATGTTCTCATTTTTATAATTTGTGGGTGGAGGATTCTTGAGGGGGAAAAAAAAAAAAACCTCTTCAAAGTTTTAGTACATTTGTGTAGGGTTCCAGCTGATCCTCATTTGAATTTTGGGGTTCAAAAGTTAGGCTCAGACTTCAAGTCTTCAAGTTTCTGTACCCATGACACAGAGTTCTTATCCTGTGTTAAAAGCACCAACGAAGGACCTGCACAAAAGGGTCTGTGTCTATACACTGTTATCATGGACGTATACAGGGAAAATGGATTGTTCTCATTTTGGCAGAAAATATGACTGTTTGTGTGATCTATGCACACAAACTATAGCAACATTTTAAAATCAGTGGTACTGAGGACAGTCACAAGAAAAGACCATTTGCAGCCCTGTAAGATTGATGCTTCCTTTCAGGAATGAGCGAAAAAACACAAGAAAGTTTTCTCTCTACGGTCTTAAAAATGCTCCCAGCCAGATCGGAAGCCATCCAAACCAAGAAACTGATCCGTTGTATTATGGTGACATCAAGAGGCCACCGCTGTGCTGGAGACACAATTGCTCTGTAAAGCTTATGGTCTCCTGGGAGCGAGCAGGAGATGGAGAAGAGGAGTGACCTGCTCAAGAACATCGCTGTGGTCAGGGCACAGCTGAGCTCTGACCAAGACGTACCAGATCCCAACCCTGAACCACCCAGCACTGCTGTGCCTGCGTCTGAGGTAGATTTTTGAGGCTACAGAACAAGCTGCAGAGCTGAGAGGGGCTTTTGCTGAAAAAGTCACCCAGAAGCTGCCATTTATTAGGTACGTCAGAGGGTGGTTTGTGACCTGCTGTGGGGTATCCACCTGCAAGGCTGGGGCCAGGCCAGGTGAGGCAGAGCAGGGCACTCCTGGCCTTGGAGAAATGCCTTCACACGGAGCCTTCTGAGAAAACAGGAAGGTGTTGCTTCTTCGAACTGCACGATAGCCACCAAATTGTTCCTCTTTCTGTTTCCCAGGAGATAAGAGTGGTGATAGTGCAAGGCGTGACTGGCAAGGTCGCCTCCTTCTCCACCTTGCTCCCTGCATAACAAAATCTTCCGCCCCGCTGTCCCTCTCTGCCATCCCTCCATCTCCCTGTCCTGGTTTTGTTTGGTGAGGGGGGCTGTGGTGGCAGCTTCTGTAAGCAGCTTCTGGAAGTTGTTTCCCTTTTGTCCGGTGGACTCGGCCGGGCCTAGGGCGGACCTGCTGCTGGTCAGGGCCGAGCCAATTGGTAGCAGAATGTTCCCTGATAACGCCTCTGTGATAACGGATTTAAGATGGGGAAAAACAGAAAAAAAAAGTAGTGAAGATGTGAAGAAGTTGAGCGGGGGGCAGAGAGGGGGAGGCACGAGCCTTGTGGGCCTTGCGGGCCTCACCCTCTGGCCTCCCGCCGGACGGCAACTGGGCCCAACTTGGCCTGGCCCAGCCAAGAGAAGTGGAGAGAAAGCTCTTTGCACAGGGGACACCATGCACACGTACTCTTCAGGTGAGGTATTGCTAAATCTCTCATGCCAAAGCACAGCGGCCTCTGCCATCCCGTGTGCCCTGGGATTATGTGAGGAGTCAAAACTGGGAAATCCCTTGAAGTGGTGAGGCTCCCAAACAGAGCTGGCATTTGCAGTGCATCAGCAACAGCTGTGTACATCTCCTGCTTTTTGCAGGGTAGTTCTAGGGACAGGACATCTATCTGGAGGGCAGCACTGGTGCAGCATCCTAGACCCAGCAACACCCCGCTCCTGGCCGAGGCTCGTCCCTTCTCCTACGCTGCCTCAAGAGTTTCCCTTGACAGCTTTCTGTTGACTTTCAAAGGTGCGTATTCTGCTACAGGCAACAGTCCCTCCAACCGAAAGGATGAGCAGTTAAATTTTACTAAGATGCTGGTGTTTAACACAGCAAATGTTCCTTTCAAACCAAGACAATGGGAGCCTTATGATCCACGTTTGCCCTTCTTCCCTACAACTCCTTCACCGGCATGACTGACTTCTAGAAGCGCTCTGCTTTTCTGGGCTCAGTTTAGACCTCACTTGACTTTCACACTGCTGAAGAGGCTTCACTCTGCTAGGCAAATTGTCCATGTTTTCCTACATTTCTCAGCTATTGTTGTTGGCCATGGCTGGTTTGTTAAAAAAACATATTCAGCGTGTCTCTATCTGCTGCGAGTGAATGTGGGTGGAAAGCTTAAGAGTGGGTGAAGGAGCAGAAGCAGCCTCCATACAGACTTCTATGTACGTGCAAATATTTGAAAGGTCATTTAGTTATTCATACAGTATGTCCTGCCAAGCTTTGTGCAGAAAACACTCACCTTCTTTGGTGTCTCCTAATAAATCTTTTGGGGATTGCAAATGTAGCAGCAGGCAGTCTTGTTCCCTGTTGCAGCTAAATAATCCATTGTTTGCTTGTTTGTTTGTTTCCTCAGCAAATCAGGCCTAGGGACAAAAATATCATTAATAGGAGGTAATTGCAGATGCTTACAGTGAGCAACAAGGGCAGGTTATGAACAAACCTGGGGATGGAAAACGCAAAAGGGACAAGATTTTTAGATGGTAATTAAGTTCCAGAAATATGTTGTTTTCCTGTTGTGGCGAGCAGCAAACCACTAATTGGGCAAATCTCCCGTGGTTTGCAATGGGCAGGGTCCAGGTCTGAACTGTGGAACAGGACTCTCCTTTGCCCTCAAATAAGGTGAATTTGGCTCTGGATGTGAACTGCTCTTGTGGAGTGTGCCTCTGTCTCCTGGCCTGACCTCATCCTGGGTTGGCCTCTGTGCTGGAAGGGGACCAGCACTTACCAGAACCCTCAGTCCTTTGGAGTCCAATGGACGTTTGCAAACACGCATGCTGATGCTGCAGGAGCCTGGGGACGTGTTGTTCCAGTGGCACATCGCTGGTGCTGGTGTCTGCACGTAGGTGGATCCCTCATGTCTCGGCTGCCTCTCAAGCAGAGATTCCCAAAGCAGCAGGAGCTCTGAGGCTGACATGTTGTAGGACACACCTCAAAGTCCTTGTGTACCCCAATTGTCCTTTCCATTTTGGAGGCAATCTGGGTCATGTTTTCCTCAGTGATGTGGAGGCAGCTCCAGTTGCCATTGCAAAAGGGATTCCTCTCTGCTAACAAGCAAGGTACCTACTTCAAGTTGCTCATCCAGCCTCCCACATTCAGGGGAGAGAATTATCCTATGTATCTTAGAGTGGACACCCAGGATGGGATTTAGCTCCAGCTTAAGGAGCAGCATTTTGCTGTTAGATGGGAATATCTCTGTGTGCTGCTGGTGGAAGCTCTTAGGAGAAGCAATGGAGATGTGGCCCTTAGAGCCAAGAGGTGAAGGGAGCTAGGCCCTCGTGAGTGTCCAGTCTACGGCGACCTAAACAGCTTCCACCACTGGTCCAGACCTTCACAAAATGTACTGGCAGTTTAGTAGACATCTAAGTTTAAAGTGTCCTAAGAGGGAGTTGAATCCCAATTTTACAAAGCTAGATCAAGGTGGGAAGGATCTCTCCTTTAATCATTCATATTAATAACAATTAAACAGAAATAGTAATTTATTAATTTATTTCTTGTTTGATGACTATTTAGATGGAGCTGCTGCCTTATTTCAAACCAAAGGATGGTCTTGTTCTTGCGTAGGTTTATGAGTAAGAGCTAACACAGCAGCTTCCTCTATCCAGCTGAATGAAAACAATAGTCTTTTACCTCTGTGAGCACTTAAATATACTCAAGATTATTATTTTTTATGTCTGAGTAAAGCAGAAGGCACGGAAAGTAATGTATAAAATATAGTAAGGTATATCTGGAGGGAGGCTGTATGGATGTCAAGCATAGCAAATCTGATATAAAATATAATGAAAGAATAAAGCAGGTACAGGCCAGATATAAATCCTGGTGCAATGAATAAAGCATGTCACATAATGGCGATAAAAAAGGTAGCAAATGGCAAAACACACATCAGCATAGACATAAAGCATAATGAACTGATGGATGAAAGTCACATTAATGAATAGATTGCTCTGTCACTCAGAAAAAAAGCAAAATGATCATTTTGTCTTCTGAGCCCTTAGAGAGCTTCTGGCTGCACAGGACTATGGGGAGGGGTTTCCAGTTTTCATTCCCAGAAACTAATCGTATCTGACACTTGCAAATACCTTTCACTGAACATTATCATCAGGTGTGGAAATCTGTCAGGTTGAAAACCTTTGTTGCTGGGCTTAGCGCGGGTTTGCAGGAAGGAGGCGTGGGCTGGAGACCTAGGAGGAAGACAGTTCAGCATGGCTCGCGGAGTGCGGCTGGGAGCCTCACGAAATCCAGCTATCTCGCTACTGCAATAACCCCATCCTCCGCCACGTCTCTGTGGTGCTTGCTTGCACAAGTACTTGTTCCCCAAATATCCCTGATGAAATAGAGTCTGCTCAACAAGATGTAGGTAGAAAAACATAGGTGGGCTAACTTTCTCCTGGGTATTGTTCTCCACTTTTGTTAAAAACATGTTTGGAAGTGTTTTTTTTTAAATCATGGTTGTGTGATCCACACATTACACTGTGACTGTTTCCAAATGCAAGGTTTCACCTTTTCAGTGGTTGTGGAGTATTTTTGCCTATGAGCACCCTTCACCTCCAACCCATGTACGACCACATGAGGTCTGGTCACGGCTCACAAGCAGGTGCAAATTTTCATGACCCTCTGAGTTCTGGAGAAAGCCCTGTGTGCTGCTCTGCCCTCCCCACCCCAATGCTTTCATCTGCGATCTGGCAAGAGGCGACGATGGTTCAGTGACTGCGCGTCTTCTTGCTCCTGTTGCATCCTTTGCTAGCTGCATTTTTACAAACCTCCTTTCACGAATAGGTTTGAAAGGGAAAGTGCATTTAGTTTAATTAGGAGACTCTGCAAGCAGAAGCCATTTGTCAGCCACTTAACCAAACTCTCCCTTTTTCCTGGCAGCAGCAGATGCCGGAGCCCAACTGGTTTGCAATAGGAATTTGCGGTAGCAGACCCAATGCCAGCCTCTGCCGGAGATTTATTGCTCTGCTGGCATGCAGCACTTCTCTCATTAAGGCTCTCACATTGTTGTTTGGCTTCTTCTAAAGTGCAAATACATGAAGCAACGCTTTGGAGGAAGCCAATTACAAAGGACAGAAGAAATATTTCCCACCAGTTGGGGCCAGACCCAGGGCTAAGCAGGATCAGGGCTGCATGGAAACTGGGAGCCTGGTACAAGCAGGGTGTTAGAGGTTTGTGTGCAGAAAGCTGAGGTACAAGTCAGCTCTGTTGTAGGCTGGTTGTTTCTCTGGGAAAAGATTCTTAATTTCCTTGCACTTCGTTTCCTCATCTGTGAAGTCCGCACAGGCGTTTTAGACTAAAAGCTTTGTCTCCTTCCTTAACCAAACCTCTTGCTTTGAGGATTCTCACTTCTTCCATAACCTTACAAAGAAGAGCGCATGCCTGAAACAATGTGTGAATTAGGCATAAAGATTTAGACAGGGAACGTACAGCGGAGTTAATACCCTCTGAGCAATGCAGGCGAACTGGCGGTTCTGATTTATTCACCATGGCTGTCCTGCGCTCTGGTTTAACTCTGCTCTCATCGAGGAGCAGCACACCCAAAACCAGGAAGCTCTTTGGTGCTGCAGGTGTAAAGGAGAGCGGCACATGGCCCACTGCAGCCTCTCCTCGTGCTCTCTCTGAAGGAGAGCTCTTGATGGGAGAGAGTTTCTGACAGCAGCAGGCTGTGAATAGGGGAGGAGGAGCAAGACCCCTGAAACGAGAGGTCCCACCTGGAATTGCTTCCAGGAAGGATTCAGGGGCTAGGCTCTGCAGAGCATATGAAATGTATGTCCGTAACTCCATGAAAAAACCAAAGCTGTGTTCCTCAGAGCAGACTGACTTCCTACAACGCTGATCTTTCAGCCATGGCCTGGGTGTCTGAGCAGGCTGGTATGCAGACCACTGAAAGGGGCCACTCAGGATAACGCTGAAAGCCAAACACGCAGTGGCATTCAGGACTATTTGAAGCCAATGGCCCAGCCTGGGCCACACTTTCTATTTGTTTTTACACGTTTCGAGCTAAGTTTGGGTATGGTATGCTCAAACACACAAGCAAGCCTCTGTCTGCCTCTAAAAGGACAGGGGGGGATCGCAAAGGGAAAGTACACTTTTCAAGTAAAGTCAGGTTCAGATTATGAACCAGCTTTTCATATTAGCAGGAAATACTTGATCCTCCTGCACCTTCCTTTGGCTGGGCCCACAAAATGGCTTTGAGGGGAGAAACCCCCAAAGAAAACATATTTCATGTGGAGAAGGTAAAGCAAAGCCTGTATTTACAACTGATTTGTAATTGAAAGATGCTTAAACAGATCCATTTTTAAAACCTAATATTATTTTTAACCCTATTTCGCCAAAGATGCTCCAGACACTATCGTGGTTTGACGTAGCTTTACCTGCTCCAGGGGTGCTGATGGATGCAGGGCTCAGTGCTTGTGCTGCCTGCAGTCCTTGTGCTTTGTGCTTTCCCTGCATGTGGAGAGATTTCAATTTCATGTTGTACTATGGATTGCCCGATGAGTCTTTGCATCTGGATTATGGTTTTTTAATAGTAGTTAGAGGCGATCCTGAAAAAACAACCTCATTCTTAGCCTGAAAAGCGCACGCCAGAATGCTGACAACTGACAGTGATCTCAGAATTTTACCAGTTATTAGTCACAAGAGATTTGGTTCAAAAGTGACCTGATTTGGTTCAAAATGACCTCAAAGTGTTAGGATTTAGTTTAAACTTAGTCTGAGGTCCATTAAAACATAGCAACTGTTCATCATTTATCTCCCATTCCTTCCTCTCTCCACCTGATGGTTTCATAGAGGTGAGGAAGCAGGAGCTTTGAAACAGTGGAGTAAAGTCTATAGTCATAATACTGCTCGGAATTAAAAAAAACACCTGTACGTGTGTATTCGTGACATTCCCCCACTGTGTCTGGAGGGGGAAAAAACCCAAAGACTCCTGTCAGAGATATTATTCAAGGAAACCTGCCTTTCCCCATCTCCAGAGCTGCAGTTTCTGCCCCACAAGAGTTGCGTTGCTCTTCCAGTTGATGTTGACTAGGAAGGCAGAAGTTGTGTTGTCCACAGAGCTCATTTTCCCGGTATGAACTGTACCTCTAGTAGGGGGATCTCTTGCTGTAACGTTATGGACTGAACTCACATGGTGCTGTAGGTGCCTGCTGCCTCAGCGTTGGATGTCTCTGGAGCCCTGGAGGGACGGTGGCCATCTGGTGCTGCGCTCTGTGCAAGCTGTCACTGTGGAGCCACACATGAGGCAGAGCTGTCTCTTTTGGGGGAAGACAATTTTTAGGCTTGGGGACTAATATTAGGCATTTGCGCTCATTAAGCCGGAGTCATGACCACAGGAAGGCAAAGTTTTCACAGAGCTATGAATATTGCAGAGGCTGTGGTCAGGGTGAGGGCTCTGAGGCAGATGACAGGGCACCATCCTGCTCTGCTTATAACCTAGGACAGGTAAGGGGGAAAGTGGCAGAAATGTCTCCTATCCTAGGTAATGGGGAGGTCAGTACACAGTTCAGGCTGGACAGCAAGGTCCTGACCCCTGGACAAGCTTTAAACTCACCTAAAATTGGGGAAATTAAAACAAGTAGAACAACAGTACACTGAGTTTCTCAGAGTTAATAAGCACCCATCAACAGTACTGAGATACAATCACAGAAGGGTTTGGGTTGGAAGGGACCATTAAAGCCCATCCAGTCCAACCCCCCTGCAAGGAGCAGGGACATCTCCAACCAGATCAGGTTGCTCACAGCCCCGGCCAACCTGGCCTGAAATGTTTCCAGGGACGGGGCATCCACCGCCTCTCTGGGCAACCTGGGCCAGTGCTCCACCACCCCCATTGTAAAAAATTTTTTCCTAATATCCAATCTGAATCTACCTCCCTCTATTTTAAAACCATTCCCCCTCGTCCTATTGCAAAAGGCCCTACTGAAGATCACAAAGTATTTCTAGGAGATGTGGCAATTCTGTTTTGTTTAAAAAAACACAAAAATCCAACCCAAAAAACACAACCCTACAGCAATGACACTTGAAGATGAACCCCCTTGGTGGTTAAAGAGCTTTGAAAGTATTTCCCGTTATACTTAAAGAAATATTGATGGCTTTAAAACAAATAGGAGATCACATTTTGTGGGCTTCAGCTCAAACCCTTCAGCACTGTGATAATGCCTGGCAAAATCTCTACCTCTGTAAATAAACAAAAACTATCTGGAAGGAGCATTTCCCAGCTGCTGCCATGGATTTGCCTTTGCATGTGAAGGCAGGAGGCTGCAGGAGGTATCTTGTAACACAAGACCCATAACTATACTCTGTAGAAGTTACTTTATTTCCCATCCTAAAAAGAGGTGGAATCTGTAAAAACTCATACCGGGGAGGGGTGAGACCAAACATACTTCAAATTTACTCTGCATAAAATATGTATCCTTGAAATCTGGATCTGTTCAGAAGCCAGGCAGGTCTTAAGTGGATTGCAGAAATATAACTTGCAGTGATGCCATCTTCTGCCAACGCTATAATTTTAGTGCCTATAAATTTCATGTTTTCCTTGCAATGAAGTCTCTCCTCATAAACTGAGCAGCCTATAAATTCACAGGCACCAGTTATCTTCCCAGCTCTCTTCTGGCCAGGAACCGGGGCATTTCTGCACACATTTCTCAGTTCTCCAACTGTAGAGAAGGGGTAATGGTACCTTCCCACCTCTGTGGAACCCACCGAGGCCCCTAGACGAAAAGCTAGGTAGAAGGAAAGCAGATCTCTCTTGTCATAGTGAGCATTAATCACTATGGGCTCAGCAGTGCGATCTCAGCTGGGTTTGCAAGGAAATTTTCAACTGGAGTTGAAGGCACGGACTTAGATCGAAATCAAACACAGCCCTGGGCTGCAGTACCCTGGAGCTAACTTACAACAGACTCAACTTCCACTCTCTCCCAGGATGCACAGCCTTCTAGTGTGGTGGTTTTGGGTTTTTTTTGCATTTGCGCATTTCTGTCGAACCAGTGGATGGTGGAAATGCAGTGTAATCACCAAACAGTGTAAAAAAAAAAAAAGATAATCTTTTCCCTTTTCTTCTTCCGTTCAGCTGCGCTTAGCTCTTATTTGCAAATAGTTTCCTGGAAATGCAAGACTAAAACACACAGAGGCATCCTTAACGGGTAGAAAAAAGAACGAGAGAACTATGGGACTTAAGTAGTAAACTGTCAGATTTGGTGAGATTCCAAAGAAAATCATGGGAATATTCAGTGAGATCAGACTGCACTGACCCCGCCCTGCCCTGAAACATCTTTGTGCTGCAGAGATTCCCTGGCTCTGGAGGGGGTCTCTGGACATAAAGGCATGGCCAAACTTCTATGGTCCATTTGATTTAAGTTATAAGTTGACCCTGTCTCAGATGCAGTGTCTCCAGGGACATTCAGCTACTTATATTTCATACCATCACTGCCCAAAACTCATTACTTTCTCTAAAAACACATCGCTGTGGAAATTCAGTGGCATTTGGGAACATCCACTCAGCCAGACTGAAGCTTTCCAGCACACCTCCCATAACAGAGCTGGACGTGTAGTACTCTGTACAGATTTGGAGGGCTGCAGAACAGCTATTTCCTGGCAGTGAGATGGGATTTGTGCATTTAGTTTCATAAGAACAATCAAGAAAACCCTCTGCCTCAGCACTGTAGGGCCCTGATGCTAAACTGACTAGGAACGCTCCTGGAAGCACGAAACAATAACTCAGCGAGTTCATTTGAGATGCTGAAACCAGGCATGTTGGCACGCAGGTCTCCTGAGAGTTTGTTTGAGTGTGCCCAGCTCTCTCATTAATTTTCCTGCTGAAGAGCTGCCACCCTGCTGTGGCATACCAGACCTCTCCCAGGAAGCCAGAAACTCAAGTCAATCTGCTCCACAGAATATCTAAAGGATGACTTTTCTATCCCATAGAGTGGAGAATGGGGAAAAGAGAAGAAAAAAAATGTTTTGATGAGAATGATAATAAATATATAGCAAAGCGTACATTTCCAAGCAGGGGTAGACAGTCTGACATCCTGCATGGTGGCTAAGTCACCAGGCTCAGGTCTCTTTGTTGCTTTTCTTTTCCAGGAGCTGACGAACATAAATTACACCAGCTGTGCCAGGAACCAGAAGCAAATCTGCAGATCTCTCTGGAGACACTCCCACCACCTTCTGGTCCCAGAGCCCAGAGCCCAGGGCTGCTCAAGCATTGGCTCCCAGGAGCACTTCCAAGGAACGGTGACTTTGCTGGCAAGGAACGAGCTGCTTCAAATGAAGGAATTTGGATGCCTCACTGCAAAAACAACAGGTCAAGTTTAAGGTGAAATTCTTCACCCCCTGCTTTTGTTTCTGATGATTTTTTGTAGGACAAAGCTGCGCCCTGCTTTGGAGCTCTCTCCCCACACACCTCACCCACTGGCCACCACCTGCCTGAAGCAGCATTTGTGCTTACATTTGTCATCTGGGATGTGCAAGCAGTTAAAGATCTGTTAGAAAAGCAACACTATTTTGCTTTCTTTATTATTGAGAAATCAAAGACCTCATGTGACTTTGTAGATGACTTAACACATTTATAGGCCAGGAAGGAAGTCGAGCTGCACTGCTCGTTTCGCTTTTCAGTGGGGCGGCTGCTGCAAATTCAACCTCATTAACTCAGCTGCGCAGAGGGATCGGAAAATGACTGCCCAAACGACCCCCGAGCCCCCCAGATGTTGCTTCTTCAACATCAAGACAGCAACCGTCGCTCTAGGGATCTTCCACATGGTAAGCTCCAGGACTGGAAGGGAGGACAGGGAGAGGGAGACAAGAAGAGAGGCCAACATGCGATCTTTGCAGAAGGTGTAATCATTGCAGATCACAAGGTTTCCTGACTGTTGAGTTTTCTGTGTTCACAAAAGAGAAAAAACAATGATTTAAAAGGGAAGGACAAAAGAGGAGAAGGGGAGAGGGGGCAGGAAGAGATTTATTGTACTGGGAGGTTTTTTTAACTATTTTTTCCCTGGCTATACCAATTGGAGCTCATGGAAACTCACTTTGCTTCCTGTTTCTCCCTTGCAGCTCAATGCAGGAGCTCTCACCCATGCAGGGGTGTCTAGCTTGGCCAGGGCTCAGCGCGGCTGCTTGGACCTGTTGGTCAGAGACTGGGCAGCACAGTGGCCATGGAAGCTGTGGGAGTGCTGAAATTGTGGGTGACTGGAGGGAGGAGGGATTTGGGTCCCAGGCAAGCAAAGGGCGGATGGGCAAGGCTGTCTCGTTTCTCTCTCTACGCCCAGTTGAACGCTATCTGCACCGGTTTGGTTTCCGTTCGGATCTGTGGCTGTGCTCAGCTGGCGTAACCGCTCGGGGCTGGTCTCAGACGGCAGCGAGCAGAGGCGGCAG
Source organism: Ardeotis arabs (assembly GCA_011801015.1). Taxonomy (NCBI): domain Eukaryota; kingdom Metazoa; phylum Chordata; class Aves; order Otidiformes; family Otididae; genus Ardeotis; species Ardeotis arabs. Next base: position 89,028 of record JAAGAY010144556.1, on the reverse strand, counting down.
AGCCCGGAGGGACGTTTCTTCCCCACCACCTGGTTGCACAGAGGTGCTTTCAGGTGGCTTTAAGCCATACTGAGGATGTGGTTTCTCGCACAGTGGAGGCACTTAAAATAATCCCATCTGTTGCATTCAGCATGTGCAGTTATGGGTTGGGAGCTGCAGGGTGATGGCAGTTAACAGGGGCTCTTAACATGCTCCCTGCACAGGAGAAGTGGAGTTCTGGGAGCTGTAGCCTGCAGGTATGTGCTGGGCACAACAGCCATGCCACGCGTGGGAAGGACATGCCATGGTCCCCCCGTGACACCAGTCTGGTTTCCTGGGGCAGCAGGAGCAATTCAGAAAATCCTCGCTGCACCACGGCCCCCTCCTCACGCACAGAAAACCAACACAGCGGTCCAATATGCTGGTTTAATGGTCTTGACTTCCACAATGCCATTCCTGTGTACATTGGTGGAGGATTCCACTCACGAAATGAAAGGCAAAAAAATCTGGAGATTGGTTCAGTTGCTTTTTTGAAGAGCAAGTTAAAGGGTTTTTATAAAGGTGCCAGAAGCAGCAGCACTGTGGGTTGCTGGAGGTGGTGAATGAGGAGGGCGGCTGTTCTTGGGCGCAGCATCTCTGCACCTCCCTGGTTTGGGGCAGGAGATGGCCCCATGGCAGCCCAGAGCAGGAGAGCAAGAAACTTGGCTCCACACCGTATCTTCATGCAAAGAAATTGCCAACACCTTTCCCCTGGCATTACTTGAAAGCCAGGCACTGTAGTGGTGTTTCCATGCCATATTTTAATCTTTTGGGGACTTCAAAAACATTACGAGATTGGTTAAAGGAATCATGCAGTTTTACAGCCTCTTTTGCCTTCTGCTTTTTGAGCACCTAGATTACACCCTGGGTAGCCTACTCGTCTCTTTGCCAGAAGCTCAAATCTTACAATCTCACTGCTTTAAACAAAAAGAAATTGCTGCATTTCTTGTGCATTCTCATGTCTCCAAGACAGAGAGATTGAAACTTATGAGAGCTGAGAGTTTGCCGCAAAGCACAAGCAATTTCTGACAACCAATTAAACACGCGGCCATCACAGGGGGATGGTCATGAACTGAAACGAGACCCTCACAGGAAGTACAGCCAAATCTGCAGAGCAGCTGGCAAAATTAAGGGTCTGTATAAAGGTGAGAAACACAAGATAGGGAACTTTTTTTTACACTGAGGGTGGTGGCACACTGGCCCAGGTTGCCCAGAGAGGTGGTGGATGCCCCATCCCTGGAAACATTCCAGGCCAGGTTGGCCGGGGCTCTGAGCAACCTGATCTGGTTGGAGATGTCCCTGCTCCTTGCAGGGGGGTTGGACTGGATAAGCTTTAACGTCCCTTCCAACCCAAACCCTTCTGTGATTCCATGAATTACAACACATTTTACCCACAGAGCTACAAGCACACTGTGTGACATGAGCTATCTGTTATCAGTGGTGATACGGAAGATGCAGAGATACACAAAATGCATTATTTTGTCCTAGCTGGGAGGGTGAATCATTCCGTCTTTCTCAGAAGTCAGCAAATGCTTTGAACTGAGGCACATTCTTCTCGTAAGTGTTTCACTATGATGCCACTAACAACAACAGAAATTCCTGATTTGCACCAGTACATGATGGAAGAGAATGGGACGCCACCTCTCAGTGCTGGTGGCTAACAGGGAAAACTTAAGTACCAGTGACATCGTATGAAAGATGTGTTCTTTGAAAAAAAGTTTTGTGGGTCTGTCAAAGACACCAGGTAATTTTTGAACAGCAAAAGGCAGAAAGCCTTAGCATGAACCTTCACAGCTCTGACGGGAAAGAGTTTGCAGAAGAGGTGAGAAGGTTCTCTGCAGGCGAGAGAAGCCGCTTTTCTTTGCGAGATGGCAAAGGCAGAAGTCATAAGGCAGGTGTCCTGAGTCAGCCCCAAAGTCCAACAGCCTCCCAGCCCATCGCCAGTAGCAGCTACTTAGAGAAGAAGGCATTGGAAGCAGGGCAGGGCATCAGGTGATCCCTGCCCTGTGCACCCTCTGCAGTCAGAACGTCAGAGACTTACTGAGTTTGAGGTTACGTGGAAACTGTCATGTTTCCTAGCTGTTGTGTTTCATAATCTCCAGCTCTCTTCTGCTCATATTTGCTTTTCAATCATTTCTTTTCCAAGTTTGACAAGCCCGAGTGTAACAGGGCTCTCTGTGAGCAGAGGCTGTTTCATACAAGGTCTTTTTTATTGTCGTGAACGTTATCCCTCTCCTGACTGCTAGCAGTGGAGAGGCGGCTCAAGTCAGAAATTATGTGTGGTGTAGTTGTGGTGGTGTAGTTTACATCTTATCTATAAAAGGACAGATATACCTGACAAAACACTTAGATTCTTTGCATTGCTCACTAAAAGAAGGTAAAGGACTGACCCTGAGCCCTGACAGCTTTTATGCAGTTCAACCACCATCGCAGTGACCAGCTAGATGTGGCTGGTGGTCAGGAGGGTTTGGTGTCACCCTCTGAAACCTTGTGGTGTATCATTGCAAAACCAGAACAGAGATGACCATAAGATATGCACAAGCATGATGTGCAAGATCAGCACAGGGCACGTGGTCCTGGGAGGATTAGCATCTAACATGCAAGACTAAGGAGCCAGAGATACTCTTGAAGACTGGGGCTGAACCAGTAAAGGACATGGGGAGTGGGCAGGGGCAGCCTGAGCCCTCAGCTCTTCAACCCTGCTGCTGCTGGCTCCTGACAGAATGACCATCGCTGCAATACCTGTAACTGCCCAAGTCCCTGCAGGTCCCCATGTGCCTGTACCTACTGTCATCTCAGTGGACTGCTTCTGGGAAACAGTTTGATTTTTGGAGCAGTTTGTCCTATCTTACTGCTTTAAGAGAGAACACAAACTAGCAAACATTTTTTCCCTACCACTTCTCCACCTTTTTGATCGTGTAGCTGCAGCTGGGCAGAGGAAGGGAAAAAGAAAAGGGGATTTATACCTCAGCAGTGACTTGGATGATTTGCTACATCAATACTGTTGGTTTGTATCAGTATAAATGATTGCTGCGGATCCTCGCGATGAATCATAGTGATGCTGGTTGATAGCAATGCCATCAAACACAAGCTCTCAGGCTTTGTGGTGATGTCTTGTCCTCCTATAAATTAAATTTGTCTCACTGCTGATCTCTGCATAGACAGTTGAAATAAATTGTGGGCATTCTCAAATGGGGAAGGAGAAGGATGGGAATGAGGAAGGGACAGAGTTGTGTGATTAGCAAAGCTTCACTGGGTGTTGTGAGGTGACTTTCAAAGAGAGCATGGAGGAGTTTGTCCTTCTGCTCATCGGCTCCTCCCAGGCATGAAAAGACCTCAAGCTATTGGGCATTAGGTTCAAGAACAAGGCTGGAAAGTTGCTTCTGTGCATAAAGCATGGGCAGAAAACTTGCAATTCATTTGCTACTAGTCCTTGATTAGAGCCAAAGGAGGTCTCAGAAAGCAGCATGTCTGCAGCTTGGTCTGGCCTCTGTTGCATCTGAGCTCTTCTCTTTGGCAGCTCTTTCATTCAGGGAGCAGAGTCTCGTCTCTGGCACCTTCCCCAGGTCCAGTCCTCACCTGTGGACACGACTCACATTGGTACAGAGCTGCAATTCACTGTGCTTTCCCCAGGCTGTGGCTGACCTGAGATGTTCAGCAGACCCTGTGGTGCTCCCTCATCCTTGCACAAACAAGAGAGGGAGAAGGAGGCAGCAGGAAGGAAAAATATGAAATGTTTTGAAAGGAAACCAAATGGGAGCTAAAAACACTCCTCACTTCATCCTACCCTGCCACAACAACCACTTTTAAATTAAAATAAGAAAAGGCAAAGCACTGAAAGCATGGCTTCTCTATGTGGTGCTATTTGCCTTCCAAGTGCTGGGTGTCACCTGCTTGTGCGCATCACTGACAGAAACCCCTGCAGCACCCCCAGAGCAACGTGCCACTGTCCCCATTGACCCCTGTTCAGTAGGGCTTCAAGCTCTTCTTGCCGAAACACTGGGTGTGAAAAAAAAAAAAGGAGCAGCCATCACAGCAAGGCCATGAGCATAAAGATAAATTATTTGGAGATTAGTCAAGCTGCACATATTTCAGAAAAAAAAAAGGCCCATGACACAACCTCTAACAGCAGTTTAACCCTACTGCAGCTGCAGCAAAATTATTCACCTGGGAGCGGGGGCTGCGTGTGTCACGCTGTTAAGACTCTGCCTTGCGAGACACCCCCAATTTAGCTGCCTTGGTTTTAACGACTGGTACTACCTCTGTCCCACACTATTTGGCTAAGTCACTTCATTTAGCAGCGTTGCAGATCTTTTACCAACACGTTTGAAGCACTCCTTTTAAACGGAGACAGCAACAAGAGGAGAGGTGTCCTCCATACATTGGAGGTGTAGGAGATAAAACAAGAAGGGCTGGCTGGTGGCAGGGCTGGGAGCCTGCAGTACATCAAGGAGGCTGCAAACTGAGCATCGGGAGGTGAAATTTCCTATTTTAAGCCTGCCTCTCTCCTGCTGTGCCATAGCAATAAGAAAGGGAACTGGCTGCTTGTCTGGGCAGTTCTGTCTGTCTGAAATGGGAACCTTTCGGTTTCTTCTGGAGCTGGAGGGCGAATCTTGAGTGAGAGTCCATACAACCTTGCAGAGCAAGGAGTGCTGGGCAGACACCACATCAGTCTTTCTTCACCTTCTTCCCTTCTTCTCAGCGTGAGGCGAGCAGCCCGCCGTGGAGGTTTCATCACCTCGTCTGTATATTCTCTACAGGAATAAATCAGATTGTCACATGCCAGGCAGCAGCATGTCAAAGCCAAAGTCGGGTGATGGAGAGGTGTCCTGGTCCTCACACAGCACTTGTGACGGAGAGCTGAGGGAAAGCCCCGGAGATCTTTGTCTGTTTTATCTCTTTGCAGTTCAGTGGCTCATTCTTTCTATGCAAAAGCTCTTTTAAATGGAAAGTTTAAACCAACTTTAACTTTAAAAATCTTCTCTTTAATCTTTCAGGCTGGGCTTGGGCTTTCTATCTGATGTGTGCTTATTTCATGTGACTGCAGGTGATCTGGTGTGTGGCTCATTTCAACACCCGCAAGGAAACCAGGGCCTCTTTTGCTCTCCTGTTCCTCTCTTTGACAGACATTAGAGATGTTCTTCATACTGAAGTTTAGACTCTGGCTCAGCTCTGGCTCCTGTCTGGGATGGGAGCATTTGGGATTTGCTGTCCTGCTTTCACTTGTCTTTCAGGAATGAAACTGACGTTTAGGGACCGGGTAATCTGTTTTGCTCAGGCCTCCAATTAACAGAAACCTGAAAAAGCAATTTCTTCCTGTTCCCCACGCTGACATTTGAGGGGTTTAACCAGCAGTAGCAATAAGGGAAGAAAAATCTCTTTGGGAGTGTGAAAACGGAACCTCTCAGACAAGTTAGAGCACTTCAGGACAGCATGTGATCTCCATGTGTAGTTAGTTAAGAGATCATTTACATCCCAGGCAGACTGTCAAGTGTAAAGAAACTTTAGGTTGATGCAATTTCATCCTTAACAAGGTTCAGTGCTTCCATGGGACTTCAAACACTGTTACATTAAGCTGAATTCCTGTTAAGATTTTTGTGTCCTCATGTAATGACATCTAGATATTTCTCCTTTTTCTATCAACCTCACAAATTGCAAAGTTGTCCTGGTTCTGGCTAGGACAGAGTTAATTCTCACCTGAGCTGGGAGAGGAGCTGGAGCTGGTGGCCCCTGTGGCTGGGGACACAGCTGGGATGGGTTACCAATTACCCAACAGCTGGCATGGGTTTACCCAAATTGGCCCAAGGGCCGTTCCACCCCATGGATACTGTGCTCAGCGTGAGGAGGGTGCAGAGAGGATGGTTCCTGCTACTTGGGAGGAAGCTGGGTATCAGGATCAACTGTGAGCTATTGTGCTGTATGTTATGTGCTGAAGTAATTTCTGTTTTTGAAGTTTGGTTTGTTTGTTTTCTATCTCTGTTTTCGTTTCTTCTGTTGTTCTCTTAAACTTTTTTTTTTTATTGTGACCCACGAGTTTTGCCGCCTTCTCTTTACCAATTCTCCTCCCTGTGGGAGGAACTGGAAGGTGGGGGGAGTGTGTGAGAGACTGCATAGCTTGGTCCTGAATGGGGCTAAACTGTGACAAAAGTTCATTTACTGCATAGTGAAAAAAAGCAGTGTGTCTCATGTAGCTGTCATAGAATCACAGAATGGTTTGCATTGGAAAGGACCTTCAAAGCCCATCCAGTCCAACCCCCCTGCAAGGAGCAGGGACATCTTCAAACTGATGTTGACAACTGTCAAACAACCTGATTTCAAAGAGGCCAGGAGAAAACATGACACATCCTTTCTTCCAGTTCAGACTCTAGGCAGATTTTAAACTCAGAGAGAAGGCTCATGGTGGGACACAGGGTCCCAGTCCCCACTGCAGTGAGAGTGTGGCTTGGTGGACACTCACTCTAGAAGCAAAGGGCTCCTGGAGATGCCCTGCAGCTCTTCTGGGAACTGCAGTAGCAGCTTGTGGCACAGAAAGTTGATGAATTTGGTTTTGAAAATAGTTTCTAGGTCTTCTGCAGCCAACACAGAGACTGGGAGAGTCTGCATTCAGTTCCTGTCTCTGCTGCAGGCCACCCCTCCCAGCCTTGCTTCCCCATTTCTGGGGCAGTGTAAAGCCTTTCTTTCCACGTCTTTTTGTTTGCTTGCAACATTAGCCCTAGCACATCTGACTAGAACTCTGTCTGGATCTCATGTGGCACCTCCAACCATTGCTCTGGAAAAGACAAAAAAAAAAATAGTCTCTCTTCTGCTTGCTTCACGGTTAGGTTTGCCCCATCTCCCTGCAGTTGCTGGTTTTGTGCTGTTTCCCACACACAAAGTTTGCAAACGCAAGCGCAGACCACAACAGTTCCGGTTCCTCCTTGCCCACATCACTTCTGTAAGCGGTTGTTGAAACGAAAGGCTATTGTGAAAAAGCTCTTCCAGCTCTGTGCTACCCGAGCTTGTGCTGATCTTGGTGGCAGATACAAACCTGCTTCCTGCATCGTTGTGGGGTACAGATGACTCACAGACAGAGATTGTGCAGTCCAGGTAAAATGGCTTCTCTCCTTCTCTTGGGGAACACAGCAGCAGGGTCCCTCCTCAGCCACCCGCACTGTAAAGCCAGTTTTAATATAACACAGCACATACCACGCTGCTTTGGAAAGTGCAGCTGTAGGTAGAGGACTGGTAGACCACGCTATGCTCCAGCTCGCTACAGCCTAAGAATGCAGAGGAAATGTAAGACATAATCCTGCCCATGCATGGGGGAGGGCAGCAGAGATGGGAGAATAAAGAAAGTGATGAACAAGGTGAGATGCATGGTGCAATCAGAAATGTGCCATCTCGCTGTACAGTGCTGAAACTGTCGGTAAGGTGATGAAGGAGCAACAAATGGCATCAGAGAAGACCTTTACCCCAAGAGGTGTTATTTGCTCTGACTACATTGTGGGCAGCGACTGATGCTCCGTTCTAGCCTTGGAATTCTTGTTCTTGGATCCACAAGTTTGGTCCCCTTGGCATGTGCTGTTTGTCACATACACACTGGCAGGGGGGTTGTCCCTGGGAGTGATGTGGTGGGGTGTCTGGCCTTGTGGCTACTCATTTCCTGGTTTTACTCGCACAGAAATGCCCTGGACCTGCTGTCTGAGGTGCTCCATGGTGAGGTCTCCAGCCTTACAGAGGGCTTCTGCAGCCCCTGACTGCCCAGTGCCCCACATGCAACAGGAGCTCTCCCTAACCTGGGGGTTAGAAATTGATTTTTTTTTTGCTGCAGATAATCACTGTTTGGGAACAGAAGTTCAGTGCTAGGACTGAGATCACAGCTCTAGACCTCACTCCGTCTGACAGCGTGCTGAAATCAGAATGGGATGGACCATGGAGGCTAGGGCTTGATAGTCCAACTCAGAAACTTGGTGGGGAAAGGAGAGAAAATCATTGTGGTTCAATGTGAAAAAAAGCACATTTGGAGATTTTTCTCAAATCAATTAAAGAAGGAAAGCTGTATTTTTGTCAATGCAGTAGTACAGGTAGACTTACAGATAGTTGCTTATTCTTTTTGTGTTTCTTTTTACAATTTATAATAGTACTGTTACATTTAGCTCAATTCTGAAGCAAACTGCAATTTCAAAATGTAAAGCCAAGACTTTCTGGATAAAAAGTGTTGAAACTCATTAACTTTGTAATTCCTCCATCCTCCTTCGGAAGCTGTCAGAAAAAGACAGTTAAACCCAAACCATGGATAAACTGATAACTTTTGCCTCAATGTTTCATTGTCAAGGATTTAAACCTTTCATGACTGCCTCACTTGGAGACTTATCCTGCACTTGGGACTGTGGCCATTGCTTGCTCCCTGGAAATGCATTTGTTGATAGGAAGTTGGCCCAGGGCCCACTGAATTGTCTTTTGCTTTTGTTCTCCTAGGTTATGAGCGTTTTGCTGCTGATTGAGTACTCCCTGGAGGTGGCGAGCGAGAAAGGCTTTTGCAAGGACCTGGGCAAGGATTACTACAGAGTTGGTAGGTCCAGGTATCCTGATGTTAGCGTATGCACGTGCATTCTGACTATGACCGTGACGTGAACCGCTGAAAACTGAAGGTGATATTTGCAGATCAGAATACTTTCCCACAGATACACTTACGTAAAAATGACAATTGTTTTTCAGTATTTTTTGCAGAAAGATCATTCAAGGCCAATAATTTTTACTTTCCTTCAAGTATGGAAGTAAAATATTCTTTACAGGGGGAAAAAAAACTTTATATGCTTTCTAAGCAAGACATGCCTTTCTGCAGATCTGGAGGATTTTCTTTAAGAATAGAACCGTTCTGAGGGAAATTGCCCCCACTTTTAACACCCCCCGCCCCTCTTCCCACACAATCAAAATGACAGGTCTTCCCCCTCCTCCTGCTTCCACTGCTTCCTACACAAAAAGGAACATTTTATAATTAAATCCCCAGCACTTCCACTTGGCTTCTCTCCCCAAGCACTTCAAAGGACTCTGCTTGGAAGATCGTTGAGTGTTTTCTGATTATAGTTGGAATAAAAACATTGCAACCCTTCTATTTCCAGAAACTAGCAGGGAAGCAATATAGCAAAGCAGTACAAAAAGTTCAATTTGACTTCAAAACCCAAATGGAAGAGTTGGAGAACAATCTGGGGTGAGGTTCTGTCAGTGCCCTCAGCATCTGCTGCTCTATTTGTAGATCCTGCCAGATTAAAGCACGTCTCAGAATACGTAATGCCAATGCTGTAGTCACAGACCAAGGACATAAACAAGGGAAGGTTTATGAGAAAATGCTTTTCACGTGACTCAGTAGGAAAAAATACATATAGGATTTCTTTATAAGGAATCAGAGCTCCCTCAAGATTTCTCAGTAGTGTCTTGCTGCCTTAAAAAGAGGGTATAGGATGGGCCTCAACTTCCACAGATATGGTCAAGGAAGGGCAGGAGAACTGGGATTGCTGTAGGCTTTTGCGATTGCCAGAGTAACGGGAAGGGTGACTGGGTCAGCCGCCCGTAGAAGAGGGATGCTCTGTCCCTTGCAGCCTGCTACTCCTTGCTGTCCTGGCTTACAGGATGCCAAAGGCAGCACAGGACTGAAAGTGCTCCTTTGAAATTTGCTTCTCAATAAAGAAAAAAATGGGAAGACGACCCATGTTCTTTGTCTTTGGGAGCCTTGATGATGATTTTCCCACCCCTAGTGGGGTCATGCCAGGATGTTGGCTAATCTAAAGTAGATCTAAACTTATTATCTAACTAATATTTAAGAAATAACACAAGATTAATTTGGCCAGGCAGCGGGAACAGAAGACAAACTGTGCTGCCTGGTGATTTGGGGCATTCAGTTGCAATTTGGAATAATTACATTCACATTTCTATGCTCTGTCTCATATACAGAAGAAATTTGGATGTGTATTTCCCATGCAGCCTCCTCCATTTCCAGTCTATTAGAAACCTCATCCTGGAACTGAGAAGCCTTCCTAGCAAAAGTCGTCTTGGCAGTGCTTCATTCCCAAAAGCATGAGCTTTGCCAGACTGGCTTTTCCTCCTGGAAAAATAAAACCAAAAAGCAATCCCCTCAAAAACATATCAATTAAAATCTCCTTACCCATTCTAAACCACTAAGATGAATGATTTTCTGCCTTGAAAAGGCACTGCTTGCCATAGGACAGATTTTTAGGATGTCTTCAATTCATGCCTGTATACAGTCAGGGTGTTAATCACTTTTAGTTTTCATTAATGACTATAAAAATTGTCACTGTGGACAAAGTACAACTGGAAGGGTTGTTTCGATTTCTATCCACTCAGCCAAGAAAAATACCTCAGTTATGCCTGAAGACCTGTGTGCACAACGTATCCCATATCCCATGCATACCATTTCCTATGCAGAAAACACTCCCTCCTGCTCTGCTGAAAAGTGACCCAGGCTAAAGCAACCGGGACGCTTCTTCCCCTTGCCGGTCCTGCCCATCCTTCGAGTGTGGGTGTCCAGAAACAGTTCCCTGCAGCTCATCAGCAGCACCAAATCAGACACTACCATCCTTGACAACCTGTGAATGCAACTGTTAAACCACAGCTTTATCAGCCCTCTTTGCTTTCCCACGCCAGTTTATTGGGCTGTCAAACAGAAATGGGTTTCTCTGCATTCATGGGAAATAGTAGGAGTCATTCAGTGTCTCTCCTGGCTACATACAGGGCACAAAGTTAATAGAAAATAGACATTTGGCAAATAACTGCTCCCTCATTTGTTGGCTGGGTTTTTTTTTGGTACTGCTCGATAGCATTGCGAGCATCTATTGCAGCTCTGTGGAGGCCACCACCTCCCCAAGGAAAATGGCATTTACCTCACAGCACGTGGATATTCCTTCTCAGTAAATTCCCTGGAACCTCTGGGAGATTCAGGTAGTCTCAGAGAATTTGAGTGAGAAAGAGCATGTTTGTTTATTTGTTGCTGCTCTTTATTCCTGTATGCTTTCGGAAACAGGTGCAGCTCTCGGCACGCTCTCTGCCAACAGTGAAGTACCACTGCCAGCATGGAGGTGGCTTTGGAGCTGAAATATTCTTGTAGGCAGGGTATTCTAGGGCTCTAGGAGGGAAGGTTTTGTGAGCGGTGACATTTCTTCCCTGCCTGGTTTTGTAATTATTGAATCAGAGCAAAAGTAAGGCGGATCCCTGGAGGTCTCCAGTCCAATCTCCGGCTTGGAAGAGGCCTGACTCCAAAGCTGGGGAAGCTTGCCAAGGGCTTTGCCCAGTTGAGGTCTGCAAATTCCCAAAAATGAGGATTCTAAAACCTCTCTGCATCCCCACTCAAGACTGTAGCACTTACTGTAAGATTTTTCTTCCTTTTATCTGGAATTTCCTTTATTGTGACAATTGCCTCTTGTCTTGCAATAACGGCCCTCAAAGAGCCAGTGCACCTTCCACAGGGACAATCCTGTTCTACTCTGAATGCTCCAGCATTTTTAAGGTGCTGTATAGGAAAACGTGTGGGAGGAACAGAGGGGAAAACTGTGGAATGATGCCCTTGTGCTTGAGGCTATACAGCTTCTCAAGCTTGGTTCAAGATTCCTAAATTTTGCCCTTTTCTGAGGGTTTTTGAGTAGAAAAGAGGCAAACATTCATCCCACAAGGACCATGTAAGCATGAAGAGAAATGCTGAAGAAACTTAAGAACTACCGTCAGGGTTTTGAACCCGTCAGGGAGATGCTGGGTATGAAAAGAAGCTGTTAGTCAGAGCAGTCCCATCTCTCGGGTCTGCTGTGGCTGCAAGTGCCTCATGCCCCAGGGATCCCCACGGATCTACTGCTGCCCCTGGAAAGTAACTTGCCACTCTGCCAGCCCTTGCAAAGTGTTTCAGGTGGCGTTTGGCCTCTGTCTCTCATGTACTGCACTCCCATCTCACAGAGGATTTGCGCAGACAGGGCTAAGCGCCAGCAGCCACCGCTGTCTGAGGGGGTCACTCCTTTAGCCCACCTGCTAGACACGCTTTCACAAAGGATGAAGTTATTTTGTTAAAGTAAAATCTTTGATTACTGAGATCAAATCTGCTGGTGCTAAAACATCCCTGGAACAGCGAGATCTGCTGCCAGCAAGAGAGGATGACTGTTTGCTGTGAACAAACAGGAGGCAGACAGCACGTGGAAAGTTGTTTTCTCTTGGCTTTCCTTTTCTTTCTATCCCTTTGTGTCTGTAGGGTTGCGGGCTTTGTGTTTCTTTGTTATTTTGTTTAGGGTTTTTTTTTATCTAGCTTCTGCTTGGAAAATTCAGCTGGGTTCTGCCAGCAATTAGCTTGCAGAAGCAACGACCAGTTGCCCAATTAATTAATGAGCCTGCCGAGAGAGCTGGAGCATGAGACCATGTAGAAAGAGGCAGAAAAACAGTTGTCTCTAATCCAAGGAAACACTGTGCTAAAGAGATAAATCCTCTCTGGGCCAAATTTCTGATGGTTGGTCCTGGGAGGAAAACCAGGGGAAATGGCTTCAGGCTCTTTGGGGTGTAATGGGACTGGAACTGTCTCCTTTTATGGCTGCTCCTACAAAGCCTGAGTTTGTCTTCATTGTTAAGCTCTTTTTGTTTTGAATGCTGTCCTCATGTTAAGCTTTGGTTCTTTGTGCGCTAGATCGCAGCCTTGGCTTTACTCTCCTGCTTCTTAAAGGTGCGTTTGGTTTTCTGCCTTGAAACTGGGGCTCCTCACGTGGCCCTTGAGAGCTGCAAAGCTGTGAGCAGCCTCTTCTGCAGGAAAGCCCTTTGTCCATTGTCCTTGCTGTTCTCATGCAGGGTTTGCTGGATTTGGGGTTTTTTTTCTTTGCTGTTTCCTAAGACTTCTTCCTCTTCTGCATTTCAATTCTCATTACTCTGTGGTAAACAGATCTTGCATTTGGTTTTTTAATCGGGTTATAAGTACAAGCTATTTTCTTATTTTGTGCCATCAAAACTCTTTTTTCCTGAAGTAGGTTAAGTGTTTGTTGGATACTTTTGATCGCTGCCTGAGGTCCTGCATGTCTGACACCTCCATGTGCAGCATCTCACGTGGTGCTGCTCCCTCTCTGGAGATAAGCTGGTTTTGCTTCTTGGAGGGATGCAGCATCCTCAAAGGGTTTCTCCCTTTGAGCCCCATAAAGGAAGAGGCTACTCATGCTCAGGGAAGGAAGTGCTGGTCAGAGCTTCTTTTCAGACTGAAGGTTCTTCTTCAGCAAATCTCATTTCTAGAAGAGACTCAAGTATGTTGCTAGTTCTTGAAAAGACAGCAAACGAAGTTAAAATATCTTTTGCATCAATGTGTTTAAATGAAATCAAGTGCACTCTCTGCTAGCAGAGTAAGGATATGAGGAGTGTGGCTGTTGGTACCACCTACCCTCTCCTTGCTGCCAGATGTGGCTCAGCACAGCCGTCAAGCTGTGTCCTCTACAACCCTGGAAAGGCTCCAGAGCTTCTCAGCATCATCTTTGGTCCTTTCCTCAGTTGGCATTTGTCAATACCCACATTGCTTAGCAGGGCCTGGGTGCAGCACTTGACAGTTTGCATGGGCTGCAGCTGCTGCGTCTATTGGGCGCTCATCTCCTGCCAGATGTCGTGGGCGGTGCTGGGTGGTAGGTCTGCCCTTCTCCAGCACGGCTCTCCCTCTGACTTGGGGTGGCTGTATTTTCTTCCTCAAACACCGTAACTAGCCAAATTATGGTGTAGCTGTGACTGCCTTGGTGCAAATGTTTCTTTGCTGTAAAGAGCCATGTTGGTATTCTCTGCCTGAAAAAGAAGGATGGATTTCTCTGCCTCAACATCTTCGTAACTTATTTTACTCTATTCCCAGCAAAGCTTGGAAGTCAGTTAAGGATACTTTGGTGCGTGTAAAATATAAATCTAAAAATGTCATATGGTACCAAAGCTATAGGCAAACGCTCAAACCTCGGGGAGATGAAGGGGTGTTTTCATGGAGAAAAAATTGGTAATACAGAGCAGTGAAGGATTTCTGAGCGGTTGGAATGTATCAGGGATTGAACAGACTAAAGCACAATTTCTAATTTTCTTTATGAAAGCAAGTGAAAGAGCTAATGGAAAAAAATAGTTAAGCACTAAGTTTATTTAATAGCCATAAAATAAACTGGGCAATTGACAGAGGGGAATGGTGAACCAGTAGTCAAACCTTTCTGCTGTTCAGAAAACTCCGTGCCTATGGAAAGGATCAATTGTTTTTTTAAAAAATCAGAGAAGTTAAAAGTTTGGCTCTTTTCTAATAAAATTACACCTTTATTTCAAGCACTTGGCAGCTGGATAGCCCAAACAGACAGTTTCTATTTTAAAGTCAGGTAAAGCAATAAGAAAGAAATCAAAGAGTGAGTTGGAGGAGGCACTGTGAAAGACTGTTGATCATGCAGAGGCAGATAAAGAAAGTATCACTGTTCTGCCTTTGGAGTGAGCTGCCCTTGTTGTTGAGAAGCAAACTAACTTTACAAAAAACCTCTACATTATACAGACTGCTAGGAAGGCCAAATGCATATGCTGTACGGTGCCAGCCAGGCTTTGGCAGCCCTCATCAGGGCTGGCTGCAACACCAAGAGAGAAAACTGCTCCCAGAAAACTGGGAACTGCTCGTGTATGGAAGAGATCACCTTCCTGCACCCAGAACAGCTGACAAATACTATCTTCAGTCCTGTAGGTAGAGCTGTCTCATGCTGTTCTCCTTACACACTTATTTGTGTGTAAGAGAGAGCAGAGGTGAGCGATTTCACCCTGAAACTCTGTGGTCTGTACTAGCGGTGGGTGGTTAAAACTTGTGCTTCTTGTCTGCTTGCAAATCTTGCAGGTCTTTCACCAGATTTCACTGCTAGTTACTTTATCTGCCTTTGAGTCTGAAAATAATTCCTGACTCAGATGTATTAATCATTAGCTAAAAGCACTCTGCCTTTTTTCTAATTCATTTTCCCTTAATATTGTAGCCTAGGGTGTTTAAAATTTCAGTCCAGGCTAAAGGCTTTTGGATCTCGTGTACCCGAGCTGAGAGCCTGCTCAACCCGATGGCTAAAGAAACAGAAGCTTCAAAGGCAGATGAAAAAGTGGATGTAGAAAGGGAGAAGAGGGTTGCCTTCCAGCTGCATGGCATTCAGTCCCCCACATACACAATTCTTCCTGCCAGGTTACCTCTAAGGGTTAAAGTGTGATATGATTGAACTGGGATATCCGGCTCCAGCTTTTAGTAATGTGGTGATTACTTTTATTATCTTTAGGTGATGTCATCACCAGTTTCCTGTTGATCATCTTACTGTTTGTCATCAGCTTCAATCTCCTCCTCGGTGTGGTGAAGGTATGCTCTCCACAAGTGACATTTAGCTGCTGGCTGAGGCCTCTCTGAGTTAGGAGGGGTTAGAGGAGGGGACCAGAGGATGCTCACTGAAAATGCTGAAGTATGATGAAAAAAAGCAGATCAATATCTCTACTCCCTTGCAGAGGGGGAAGGGGGCTGGTTTGCAGTCTCAGGCTCATCCTCAAAGCTGCTAATTGCCAGCTTTACCAGATCTGGGTGACACTTTTATCAGGACTATTTTTGTGTCAAGGAATTGAAATGTTCTGATTTGGAAATGTTGTTTTATTGCCTCATTTTCTTGCTCTTTTGCAAGTCAGATCCTGGAGGGGAACTGTAACTCCTCTATTACACCAGGGATTGATTTCCCATTTCAGAAGAAATGACCATGCACTGGTGTGGGAACGCAGCTTTCTCTGTAGTGGTAAACTCTGGGGACAGCTGAATGACAGCTCTGATGGGCTGACGTGCTAATGTCACATAGCGGAAATTCACAGAAACTTTCCAAGGAGGTGAAAAAATAAAATCAATGTTGATTCCCTTCATTGTTTCTGAATCAATTGTCACCACAGTATGTGGAATTAGATGCAGAAATTCCAGGAAAGTAATTATCCTTGGAGTACCTTAACATATGTCCTTTCAGGTGTGGTTAGCTGGTCTCATTCTTCCATTCAGGACAGAAATAACTGCCATTGCTTTTCTTCCTCAGAAGAGGGAACGTCTTCTGATCCCGTTCCTTGCTCTACAAGTCATGGACTTTCTCCTCAGCGTCCTAACCATGTTCAGCTCCTACATACAAGTCCCAGCAATCGTTTCTGTGTCTTCTCTGAGCCACATGGTAGGTAACAGCTCACTTCTGAGATGGTCTTCTCTGTTCTTTATGAGATGGAGACTGATGCTTAATGTAGCAATAAAGGATCATTATCGTTGGCCACAGTTCTTCATGGCAAGGCGATTCCTACCCTGGCCGGAGACAAGATGGAATCCTTTGGGGCTGAAGGATGCATGAGGAAAACTAGCGGCAGCTGGGACATTGTTTAGTTTCCTTTGTCTGGGAATCTTCCTGTTGGTTTTATGTTGTGCCTCGGGGCTTTGGGGAGGTTGTTCTGAGTGTGCCCATGCTAGGTAGGGTTTGCTGGAGATAAGCTAGGAATATCACTGCTCCAGCTAGAGGCCTCTTCTGAGTAGCCTGTAGAAATCAGCCCAACAAGATGGTTTACTTGTCATTTTGGCTAATATAAGTGAATGAAATAGCTTGGGTTGTCAATGTGAACAAAGCACAGGCCCTATGTAAAATGGAGAAAATCTATAGAAGCGACCGCAATCTTGTAATCGTAACCAAATTCCTGTTCCCTGCCCTTCTTGCAGCCGGGACACTCGAAGATCCCTTTCCTGGCTCTGCAGCTGCTGGACTTCTGCCTGAGTATTCTCACTCTCTGCAGCTCATACATGGAGGTCCCTACCTACCTCAGCCTCAAGTCTTCGGACAACAGGGTAGGTAGTGAGCAGCCCAGCTGATTTGTCCTGCTCTGAACTCCTATGAAGCTTCTTTCAGTGGCTGTTAAGACAAAGTAAACTTTCTCCAATCTCTGTGGTATACCCAGAACTGCTTTGTTTGATGACAAAAGAGGATTTTCCGTATGTTCTCACCAACACAGTCTTCTTGACTGACAACTTGCTTATGCGTGTGTTCCTTAAAAGTACACCCTGTTTTTCTTGTAAGGATCTTATGGATGCAAATTGCAGAGCAAAATGATTTGGATAGAGCCTGCCTGCATGCTTTGAAAATGCATCAACTTTTCATCTTTATTAAACAGTCACGCTTTTAGTTCTCATTTAAATAGTCTTCTGAAAATCTCTGCGAAAGGAGTGTAAACAGCAGGAGGAAAAAAATACCCCTGTAATCCCTGTGATCGGGAAAGGAAGGTGGCCTGTCCCACCTTTCTGAGAGGCGTGCTGAGAAACTTGCTGGGGCATCCACTGCTTTGTGTGACCCTGGTAGAAGGAACAAGTGTTTGACTGAGATCCTCTCCCTCTTTTCACAGGGCTTTCTGCCAACCGTGGAGAAGTTACCAACAGAGGAATATGCCAAAGTGATGATCACCTTCACCATTGCCTTCATTGCTGTTCTCTTTCTGAAGGTAAATGGCTGGTGAGGCTGAAATGAAGCTCTCTTGCTTAGGGGATAGAATGAATTGGTTTTACTTCTCTCTTAAATCTGCCAGGGCATTGGAAAGCCTTGTTGGTCTCTCCTTGCGCCTAATAGGAACTCAGCCTCAGCGTAGTGTCTGAGGCAGGTCTAATATTCAAATCACTGGTTTTATGCTTCTGCAGATGTGAGTTATAAAGGAAAATCTCTGTCTTATCCAGAAACTATTACTCCCCATTCATCTGTAGAAGATGTTTGAAAATAAATAGAGGAAACTCTTCTGCTATTGTGTGCAAAAATAAATTAGATCATTAAGCAGCATGTTAGATCTTCCACTTGGGTAAGTCGCTGTATGCACACTGATGTAAGCGGAGTTATGCACACTGATACCCTGAAATTTAATTAAAACCCGTGAGCTGCTAAGTCCTGCTTACATCTCGGAAAGCTCCATTGTGAGATGGTTTCTATTCCTCCTGCTTCAATGGCTCAGAGAACAGGGTTTTCACTGAGGAGTTTCAGACCAGCTAAGAAAACTGGATCTTTCCAGGTACTTGAGCAGATTCTGTCGCAGTGAAAAATGCTACTTGTTAATTGGAAAGCTTTTTTTTTTTTTTTCCAGACTCTTCCCAGGTGGCCAGATAAGCCAGCATGGAGTGGAGTGTCTTGTATGATTGCAATGCAGACATGACTTTAGCATTTCTTCTAGTATTTGCATAAACTGAGCAATAGGAGTGGAGATAACCCTGAAACTCAGCTGGCAGTATGAGTCTTCAGCAGAAATCTCACTGACCTGGCAAATCGGTTGATTTTAATTTTCCACAGGGTTATCTACAAGACTGCTTAACTTACAATGACGACTTCTGCTGGAGTTTATAGGAGGAGGGACAGGGGAAGGATAATTAAAAAAAAAGGACAGGCACAAGTACTCTTTGGTCTTCTAAACTCCCCAGAACAAGTCATTAGGAAAGCCGTCCTTTAAACTTAGTGACAGTCCCTTCTCTTTTCTGCATGTAGCAAAACCATTGTCATGAGAGTGTTCCTTCCAAGTGTTAAAGATTCGATGGTGCCAACACCATGAAGCATTTTAGCACCAAAAAGTCCATTTAGAGGCCATCGGTTTCAATTCACCAAATACCCACACGAAGGTAGCATCTAAATGTGTTGGACTTGCCTGGGATCTTTTTGTGTAAATTGACTTGCCTAATGACCCATTGCAAGCATTTATTGCTCTTACACTAAAACGTTGTTTCTGTGTATCTGGTGTTGTTTGCCTGTCAACTTGCAATTACTGTCCCAAATTAGTGATTTGCATCCCACCTCATAGCATAACTCAGCTGGAAGTCTGTCTGTCAGATGAAGAGACAGGGCACCTGCCCTGCTTCATGCCTCCATCAGAGATCTCACAGAGACCTGCAAGACTTTGCTCACCCTTTTAGCAGGAAAGATTTCTCTGACAATCCTTAGGGGGATGGTAACGCTCCTCTCCCTCCTTTCTCTCATGTAACGCCAGCCTTTGCAAGGAACATGTCCTGTTGCAACATGGAAGTGCCTCCATGCAACTTTGCAGCTCCTTACCAGTGTAGGGGCTGGTTGTATGCTCACCTGGAGAGCCCCAACAGTGATGGCATCCGTTGTTCAAGCCTAAGTTCCTCAGAGATGCAAACTATTCAAAGAGCAGACTGAGTGAAGGGGTGATGCTTACACAGCACACTTAGGGCAGTCTCCCTCGCTGATCTGTGCATCCACCAGTAATCTTTATCTTGCCTCAGCATCATAAAGTCATCCCCCTCCACCACCACAGTGATAAGAATGCAGCAACCGAGGGGAATAGAACATTTCTGATGGGAAATGAAAGAAAGGGTTTAACATAATTACTTCTGAAGTAGCTCGCTTCCTGACCTCTGGGACAACCTTCCCATCCACTTACAATGTCAACGGCTGCCAGGGAAGATTTCCCTCTTCAGATCAGTGTGGGGAATGGTATCCCACAGTGACTCTTGAGTGTTTTGAGTTAGCCAGTGATGGGATGATCCCAAGGTCACTGGCTGCCTTTGCATAAACTGTGTGTACTAATGTGTTCTGCTCGAACCTGTTATCGTTTGCAGCAGCCTTAACTGAAGGCAACTTCATTGAATGCGGTGCAGATGCTGGATTGGCACTGCAGCAAACTCTTCCAGAGTCAAAATTAAAGAAAGGATTTTTTTGTTGTTGTACTTTTTTTTTTAATTTATTGGAGTTTCTTTCTGGGATGACTGGGTTTTTTGTACAGTTTATACGATGGCTTCAGTGTCTTGCATATTCGCTGTCTGTATGAAGAGGCTTTTGGAAGAGGGAAGGTTTTTGCAGTATTCCCTAAAGGTAGTCAAAGTTTGGATGTACCTCCTCATCTCTGGAAGTCTGTTTGAGAGGCAGATTCCTTTAACTCAGATACCTCATTCCTTGTTCTTATTCTTTGTCTTGGCTTTGTGTCAAGACAAACAGCCCTCATTGTTCTAGGAAATCCTAAGCTACACGGCTTGCTCTCGGGGCATATAACTCCCTATGTTCCTTTGAAAATGCTAACTGTTTTTAAAGTAGAGTCTTACGCCAATAAAAATACAAGGCACACGACTTTGCCTCACTGCACAGAGGAGGGAAAATATTTATTTAATATGGTATGTTTCACAGGCCTTGCTTATTTTCTTGTGCCACAATCCGTCAATCGATCCCTTTTTCTCAGAATGGCTCTATTTATTGCATCTTGTAACTCTGGGAGGTGCAAGGCGGTCTTGTCAGAAAAGTGTTGCTATTGCAAGGATAGGATTTTGTTGAATGAGCTGACCTTTCAGGTCAGTTCTAGTTGACCAGGAAGCCTTGGATGTCTGGAAGGTGGATGTTGTGCCCAAGGTGCTTTTCTGAGACGTCCAAACTTTGCAGCCTGCTCAGAAAAATAATATGAAAAACATGCTTTCCTTTCCTACCTGGTGACATTGCACTCTCAGAGGTCTTAAGCATGGGCTTTGTATTTAATGTTGTTATCAGATCTACTGACTTCCCATGCCAGTGTGCTGCTCTGAGTAGATGGAGTTGTCACCTTTCTACTGAAGGATCAAGAGAGACTGATTTAAGGCCTTGGGACGCATGGTCCCAGGCTTCTACCTCCAGAGAAGAGAGTAGGACAATAGCAGGCTGATGACAAAAGTGGAAATGCTCTTGTTGACTTGTAATGCAATGGCAGGCTTCCCTTTCCCTTTCTTTTTCAGGCCTATATGTTCAAATGTGTCCTAAGCTGCTTTAAGTATATTAAAGCCAGCAAGAGAGAGGAGGTAAAAGTCGACTCACAAGCAGTTGAAAAGGTGAGTAAAGACTGCTTCAGACTCACACCACGGAAAGGCATGATTTAGACTGATGAGATGCATGATGATCTTTCCTTTTGCTTCTTTGATGGTCTGAGGTATAGTTCAACCCTTTAAATGTGCGTTAACAGATATTAATAACCAGTTTCCTATTATATTGTATTCCTTTAACTTTACTTTTGTATAAAACCTTTCAAAGTCAAAGGTATCTGTAAGGAACCTGAAGCTCAGGCTTCAGGCAAAGCAGATAAATGGGAATATATAACTTTATTCTCTGATCCAGACATATGTTTTTAATTTGAGCTTTAGTTCCTGTGCCTAATAGTGTTACCCATGTTTAAAATTGTTTGTCTTCACCTTTCACTGGATCAACAGCTGAGAGATTTGGTGCACTGCCCTTAATCTTAACAATTTGCGAAATATTGAATATCAATGTCCTTACTTAGATTACTGATGGTCTCTTTAATAGTAGCATCCAGCTGCTCTGACACAATGGAAAGATATTGAAAACCTTCCAAAAATAAGAGATACTGTAAAGATGGATGAGAAGTAAAGAGGAAGAATATGGAATGCTAAGTGTAGGCATTTGTCTTGAAACTTGGCAAATATGATGAGCCTTGTCTTGCCAGCAGCGTGTGCTGCTGCTATGCATGCATCATGGCCTCTGCAATGATCTGAGCTTAGCTTCTTTGCTTAGGCAATGAGGCTTGTGTTGTGGAGATTAACGAGCCTTGGTCCATTTATCGCAGCCATGCTTTGGGGTAAGGAGGTGGGACTGGCAGCAAAGTGGTTATAAAGTGCTGCTGTCCTCTAACCCTTTTGGATTTCTGCCCTTTATCTCTTATAGCCCATGTGGTTCTTTTACTCTGCTTTGAAAAGGTAGAGAAACGCATCCAACATCAAACCCACTTGAAACCTTTCATGTGATCCCCAGAGCATAACTAATGGTCTTCTCTTTCAGGCTGTGCTGCCATCGTATGAGGAAGCTGTAGAGTTGCCTTCCAAGGAATCCCCACCGCCCTATGTAGCAATCTAAGCTCCACTCATGGAGAGAAGACCACATCCGTATTGCTGTCGGTGCCGCTTACCCCTTCTGTCAGATAGTCAGCCGCATTGAGAAGTCCTTACTTTAGCAGTATCATGCTTTTTACAATCCACATCACTTTATGAGCCTACAAAGAATGACGGTGAACCACTGGAGTTGGTGCCTAGTTCTACACTGGGAGTTTTGAGTTGGTACTACCAAGCTACAGTGCTAATTTTAATAAACTTGGCACCAGGCACCACAGAGGTTCCCATCACTGGCCTCTGACATCTGGCTAACATGAATTGTAGGCACTGGCCTGAATCCCTTGTCAGGCTTGCTTTATGCCAGCAAGATGCTGTTTCTTGTCTGTCTCACATCCAACTCAGCAGCTGAGACTTTTAGGAAGTGGAATAGGGGGAAAACAGGCAACAACCTTTTTGCTGAGATAGTCCAACCCTGAAGCTATGCCAACCAGCATCTTTTAATGACGATCCTGTGGGAAAGGGATCAGCAAAAGAATGAAGATCGTACATGAACTGGGATGCAGCTCTCATCTTGTCTGCCTGTGATGGTGATTAATAGTGTACACTTGAGAATCTGCAGCATGCTGGAATTGTCCCAGTAATGCTCTGCCATTTCATACCTAAATGTTTGCATTTTTTGCTTTTAGTGTGACTTGAAAGATGAGTTTTAATTAAAAAAAAAATTAATGGCTTCAATACTTTGCTGTCTGATTTCTGAACAGCGCTGTCGTTGTTGCCTGAGGTATGTCACAAGGAAGCAATCGTTTGCTTTCTAAAAAAAATTAGTTAGCAAAATTGTGCTTTGGGCTTAGGCCAATGTTCTCTCATGTGTGTGCTTTTCACAAAGGAAGAGATGGTATTTCTAACAGCCAAGCTGGCAATTTCATCTAAAAAATCTATCTTGTTTCTTTCCTCTTGTACGTTATCACCAGTGACAAAGATCCTGTCCCAGGCATGCTTTGTCTGGCACATTCACGACTGACTCTGATTGCACAGGTCCGTCTCTGTAGACGTTAGCGGATGGTGTCGCTGGTGACAGCTGAGAGGCAACTGGAATTCAGCATCTGCTCACCTTTTGGATCATTGTCTGCTTTTTAAAAGAACTCAGTATGAAAGTGTCATTTGCGCATTCTGGTATCATCCACAATGTGGATCGCAGGCCAGGGTCTTTGTTCTGCTCTGAAACAAAAAAAAAAATCCAAAAAGCTTCAATGGAAGATTTGGCAAAGTATAAACAAAAAACGTCAGTGCTACCCCATGCTCTTTTCACTAGATGTGTATTTATGTATATGGAGATGAAGATAATGATGTTTGTCATACACGTTCACCAGTGAAGAGGAGTGATGATTCCCATTCTCTGTGCTTCATCTCCCTTGTTCTGGGGACCAGGATACTCAACAACAGACATGAAGTCTGTAAGAGTGTACCACAATGACATCTTAATGTCTCCAGTGCTTTTAAACATCCTCAAAATCACTCATAAACATACAAATCTCTCTAATTCTTTAAGCAGAAAATAATTTCTTTCTCACACTGAATCTGGCAATTGTTTGTCTGTGACCAGAGAGCAAGAGACCAACCCAATATTCAACCAGAAAACCTTGCAGAAGTATGTGAAGAGCCTAGCTTCTTGCTTCAAGGTACAGTGCATTCTTAATTAGGTGGAGAGATAAAACAGTGTCTCTGAAAATACAAATAATCAATAGGCTACAGTGCCTTTCAGACATCACCTGTCAGCCCTCTTGGTCATAGTCCTGAAGATTAGGCTGGATGCTGAAACTGGCTGCTTTTCATCTCCCACCAGCTACCTGTCCACCTTGGTTGCAGTGCTCAAAGCCAGGTCTGGAGGAGGCCATGGGGACCTGGTGGAGCTTCTCCCCTTGTTAGCTTAGGGAGATATTTGGAAGTACAGTCCTTCCCTTAACATTCCTGATCAGAGGCTGTAGGTGCCAAGATGGTGTGTGACAACCGTCACAGCACTAGGACATCTTCACTAGGCTGCATTCCACTGGCCAGGATTGACCAAAAGCCCATTAGCTGGGTCTACCCAAAGTATTGTTAGGAGAAATGCTGGAAATGCACTTGGCTTCTAAACCAGAAGAGGGTTCCTCAATATGATCCAACTAAATTGTGTTAAAAATCCTTTTCCATCTCTTTAAATGGTTCAAATTCTACTTCTGATTAAATTCCCATTAATACCGCTCTTGGCTATTTAGTCACTGCGCCAGGGTTAAACATTCCCTAAGCTTAATGGACTGATAATACAGCTAAAGGACGTTCAATACATCTCCTGCAGAGACAGTTTGTTTCGATGGGTATGCGGGGTCGAGCCTTTGGGTACACACCTGATCTTCTAAATGAACCTGATGTTTCATGGCTCTTAGCAAGCCGGACGATCCCTCTGCTTCATGCAGTATGTTCTTTCCAGGGCTCAGAATACTTCCCCGTGAACGCCTGGCCCAAAAAACACCCTGAAATGTGATAAAATGTATAGATTTATTGTGAGTTTCCAGCCAGGTCAGGGGCTGAGTTCTAGACGGGAAGTGGTTTTGGTTTTCTGAAATGTTAGATGATTTGGCCAACACAAACTGAGCACAGGCTGTCCCAAGCCTGTTAATAAGTCAGACGATGGCACTATCAATGCTGGTTTTGAGACTGATAAAAGACTCCTTTTAATATGCTACTGTTATACTGTTTTTTCTTCTCTAAACTGATTTACTGATGTGAGTTTCTCCAATACAGGCTGAAACCAATTCACACAAATATGCTCAATGCTCCTCTGCTCCTCCGCACATTCCTTTTTTTTTTTTTTTTCAATGTAGAGGAGAAATGAGCAGTAATTCTTTAATTTAGAGAGTAGATTGAGTTGATGATTTCAGCATTGGTAGAGCAGATATGTAAGAGGGACTTGATCACCTTTAGAAGTAGCAACATCTCATGGAGATGGAGATGCTCCAGGACTCCAGAGATGTCCGTTAGATTACCGGACTGACTGATTTTTTTCCCCCATCTGACCCAGAGCAAAAGCTCCAGTGGAAAAAAGGCTTTTTTTGCTGTGAGTGTCTGTGTGTTTCCTATTGCTTTGAGTGCTTCTGCTTTGTTTACTTTCTTGTTCTTCTCTAGGCATTCTGGTGCCACTGCCTTCAGTTGGAGGACATATGCCTCTCCCTCTGCTCTGAAAAAAAGAAACAACCAAACACACTTCACTGGTCTCCTTATTCCACAGAAAGGGAAACTGAGGTATGAAGAAAAAGGAGACAACTCGTGCAGTATCATGGACCCAGTCAGAGGTGGGAGGGACACTGCAGAACGGATGAGAGTTATCCTGGTCTGTTCTCAAAACCAGGCTCAGTACCTGAGGCAGCAAGAAAAGCCTCTTAAGGTCCAAGCAAATCCCAAGAGACTGCCTGCAGGTAGTCCTCATGGCTGGGGGAGATGGAGTTGATCTCTATGTCGTTGCAGAAGTATTCTGTTTTATAGCCCTCCTCAAGGCTCCCTCCCTCAGGCTTGGGCTGGTCCCAATGAGGCCATGCTGCAAACCCCAGTTGTGTGCTGGAAGTGCCCCCACATGCCGTTCATAGCCTTTTAGTCAAATGCTTGATAAACCTGTCCACTGATGGGAAATGTTTTCTGGGGAAGGTAAACCAGTACAGGTTGATCCAGCTGTCCAGGACACACCTTTTTATAAGAGATGCTTTGACATGGAAGCTCAGTAAAAGTTCTGATTCTACAAATCCTCCTGGAGGTTAAACAGTGGCAACGCTGGCAGAAAATACAGTGTGAGTAAAGCCTGGGGAGGATCGGAAGCATTTTTCTGGTGCTGGCTTCTATCAGACTTTGAAATGGCATCCGGAAACACAATGGAGCTGCTAGCAACTTGGCAAAAATAATGCACAATGCAACAGGAACCACAGTGCTCAAACCAGGCAGCTCAAGTCATAGCATCCACTGTGATGGAAAGGTCTTTCCTATCCCAAGGGTATTTTGATGTCCATGAATGGGTATAAATAGAGTTTGAAGAGGGCAAAGACAGCAACTTGGCAGCATTCCCTGGCATCCCCTCGAGCTGACGTAAGCCAATGTGCTGACTGGCCCTGGAGCGGCGGAGGGAATCCCGGGTGATGGATGTATGGTGTTTCTCCAGGAGTCTGTCACTGCAGACCGTGCTGCACCATGGGGACCGTGCTGCCTGGCTTGGTTTTCTTGCTTCCTTAGTTTGAAAGCAATCTATAAACCTTCCAGGGTTCAGACCCTAGAGCTGGGACAGGCACCATTATAATTGCATAAATCAAACATCAGAAAAAAAAGACAGGCTTTCCTTTAGTTTTCCTGCAGACAGTTCATTAAGGTAATTACTCACTTATATCAGTGAAATGAAGTTGCTGCAGCTGCTGTCCCCATTGGTGGGCCCAGAATGACAGAAATTGGCAGTGTGACCATACTTCAGCACAAATCCTTTTGCTGCCGTTTGCTTTCCGTCTGCACACTCATCCGTCAGACCAGATGCCCCCACGTACTGCAGCTGAGGATCCCTCTCATCCATGTGTCTTCTCACAGGACTTCTGTAACATTTCTGCTATTGAAAGCTATTTTACAAAAACCTTCCTCTTCTTGGATGATCCTAGAGTCTTTATTACTACGTCTTCCTACTCTGGTCCTTTTGTACAGGTTGCCTTGATGCTGGCTTAGAGAAAAAGTGCTCCTTGCACAGTCACCTTCATCTTTACAAATTATAAGTCTCATACTGATGTTTCATTCAAGCAATTTAGTAGGACAAATATAAATAACCTTAGGGGCTTTGGGGCCAGGCCAGCATTGTTGGTGGTGTTGCGCAGGTGGAGAAGTCAAGGCGTGGAGAGAGGACATGAGCTGCCCAAAGTTCCGCAGGTGGTCAGCAGGAGAGCCAGGAATAGCGCCCAGGAGGCAACTTGGTCCCGGGGGGAAGATGTGGGCAAGGTTAACACGGCAAATAAAGAATGACCCCTCTGAAATAAATGTGACCCATAAAATACATCAACATTGACTAGCCATAAACAGCATTTACTATTTACAGCATCAGAGCACAAGGATATTTGCCAGCCGTTTGCAGCTAAAAGGATAAACAGCAGTTCTTTTGATCCTGAGTTGTGGAAAGGGTTCTATTTAAAGCCATTCACTTCTCCCCAGTCTTTCACCGTTTGCATCATTTGTTTTATGCTCTGCACTGATCCCTCTGCTGTAAATACCGCTTTGGCAACACAGGGGTGGTGTAGTAACTGTCCTTTCTGGTAAGGAAGCAGGCTGGGTGGGACTCCCTGTAACGCACTGAAATAGAAACACCGTGGGGATAAAACGTGAGAATTGGAGCTTTGAGTAAACGGCAGCTTTTGTCATTGTTTCTCTGAGTAGCTGAAAAATGGAGGCTGTGAATCCAGCTCAGAAACATCAAAGGAAGCCTGAAAAAGTAAAAAAAAAATACTGAACATTTTGCTAAACCTTGCATTTTCTGGTGGCTGGAGGGCAAGAAAGTTGTGTTTACTACTACTAACAGGTTTGTTTAGAATTAAATAAAAATCAACAGTAAACTACTCAGGATTTGGCTGCTTGTCCCTTCCCAACCCTCTTCTTGTTCTGCTGCCTCAACTAGCATGAACTAGCCTCAGCTCCAGATCCCTTCTGAGAAATACCTATGGTCCAGGGCTACAAACACTGTGCCTTTTTAAAAAAAAAAAAAGAAAAATCCAATATTTAAATGCCTTCTGCTTCAACTCTATTGGAAGTTTGGAAATCTTGAGATCCCTGAAGTCTGATTTCCTTTTTTCCATAGAAAACCTTCACATTCTTCTGGCTCATTTACACAGCACCTTAGGGATCGATTCGTTTTGATTTTATCAGTTTGGCTTGTTGCAGTGTGAAATTTATACTAAGATATTAAATGCAATAATGGTATGTTTATTGGAAATATGTAAATATAAAGCTAAAACGCTGCTTGAAAATAAAACTTGAGCAAAACAAATTGGAAAACTAAATGCCAAATCAAAACAAAAGCACGTCGGCACTATTGAAACTAAAATGTCATTTCTCTCGGCTTTTCCCATCTGATCTACGTTCCTGTGAAATGTTATGCACATAGCGATAGAGAAAGAATCTGCATCTATGTAGTTTATGCCATCAGACTTGCCTGTCTTGCGACAAATTAGAAGTTACCACCTCGTCCAGCTGTAACACTGCCTGTATTAGTATGAGCTTGCTTTTTAGCACTTTTAGTACTTATTCTTAAACCACCTTGCCTAGCTGCAGAGGACCGTGCTTCCCCAACTGGTCCTGCTGGAGAGGACACACCTCCTGACTTCACGCTGGGGTCTCCTGCGGGACCTGACCACCTTTGGATGCTATGACTTGATCTGCCAGGTTTTGAGCACCGTTGTTCCTATTGCGTTATTTTAATTCGGTCTCACTCACCTGCAGGCAGAAGCCTTGGCTGTAGTTAGGCTGTGTGGATCATCAGGGCAGTGCAAAGGCTCTCCAGCCCCGCTAAGCACCAACAATATTATTATTTTCCAGCTGAAGTCTCCCAGCAGTTTAAGCACTTTGCTGGTGAGCTTCACGCTGCCATGTCATTAAACGTGTCTCATCCATGCTGTGACATCCAGACACTGCAGACAGGCTTAGTGCAGCCAAGTTCATCCGTCTGAGCTGGCCAGCAACAGGCATCAGCAACCACGGTCCGACACCGGCAATGACAAGGTGGTCCCAGCAGCTCCAGCCCCTCTGCCCACCTGAGCACGGAGGCTGCAGCTGTTGGCAAAGTGCTGTTACCCATAGTGCTGGTGGAGCAGAGCAGATCATCCCATCATGTGTTGGAGATTTCTCAAAAAAATTATATTTGTCACTTCCATCCTGAGAATAGTCCCCATGGCCATAATCAGAGCAGAGATGCGGAGAGCAACGGACCACGGTGCAAAGTCAGGTCAGAAAAACCCTTATGGGTGCAAGTGTTGGCTTTCACTGTCACCATCTTTGCCTTGATACAAAGCATCTACAGGTCTTTTCTCCTTCATCTGCACTCAGATAACAACACAATGAGACCATTGTTTGGGGAAAAAGACCCCTGGCTATACACAACAATTTCCCATCAGTCCGAAGCGTTTGATTTCAGCAGGAGCAAGGTTGGACCAGAATCTCCTGCTGACCATCCAGCAGTGGGAGGAAAGAGGGGCTCTGGTGTTTAAAACAAGCCCTTTTTCAGTAAGGAGACATGGAGGTGAGTATGTTGGAGGGAGAGGCAGACCTTCCTTGTGCCAGGACACGTGAGGCCCACAATAGCGGCTCTGCAGAATGGCAGCGCTGCGCCGGGGCCAGCGTGAGCCGTTAATGGTTTGTCTGTTTACGTTGCAGGCAGGCTCGGGAAGAGCTTTAAATGCATATTTTCCTCTTGAAATATTGAATCCAGTGTTTTCAATTCGGAGGCCTGGGGAAAAATTATGTTTCATATTTTAAAAATAAACATTGCTTTTTCGGAGGTATAAATGCAGACCTACAGTATCCAGCACACCTTCGCCTCTCGCCTTATTTTCAAAGCTTTAATGTTGCTGTGTGCCACAACCTCTGCTAGTGAAAATATTCACCTGAAATGTATTTATCTTTCTTTGCTAATTAGCAGCAAAATGACACATAGAAACTTTATATTTTCCTCAGCAAGAACAGCCATAGAGCCTTCATTTACGGAGGGCTCTGAATGATCCCCATTCACGGCAGGCAAGCACTGTCTGCACCAACAGATCCCTGTACGCACGGCAGAGCAACAGGAGAAACCCCCTCGTAGGCAGGGCTGGAGGCAAAACCTCCTGGATTTTATGCTTTTATTTCACTCTGTTCTCTAATAGTCGTCACTGTATGTGTGTAACTGGTCTATATATTTGGGGAGCAAACGCACCTGTGTGCATGTAGGCACACAAGGATATCACTGAAGAGTATTTACACATATTAGCACTCACCTAAATCCATGCACATATAAACACATCCATGAAGAGCATGCGTGGAGGAGAATTATGTGTCTGCACGTATGTGCCCACGTACACATCTATAGACATAAGCACATACATGTTTATGTGCATGTCATACGTCTATGTATTCATGCATCCATTCACAGGCACACGTGACATTTTTATACCAGGCTTTTTGTGCATGCACATGTGTACGTGAAGGTCTGCGTGTGTTTTCTGTACTAATCCACGATCACAATCTGCAATTTTCACATCCTGCATGGTAGCCCTTTTAATCCCAGGGGGCTTTGAAATCACAAGCAAATAAAATAAGATGCCACCAAGCTTGGAAAATGGCCTGAATGACAGAAAGAGGTGAAATGGCAGGGGGAAAAAAGCTCATCTGGAGCATTTGCTCCTTCTGGCTAAAAATTTCCAGCTAGCTCCAGAGACGGTGGAAAGCCTGTGATTGACGGTGTGTACCTGGGAAGATAGCAGTGGGACAACTCCATGCTGATTTCGCATGAGAACATAGCCATCTTTTAACATTTTAATTAACACTTTTAATGTTGAAAGAGTTAAGAATAGCCTGGCAACTTCCCTAAGGACAGGTCCTTTTTTTCCTAATCAAAGGGCCTTTCTCCACTGGAGCTCTCGGTCCCTGTCGAAGCACTTTGGGTGTAAAGAGTGACTCTGGCTACAGTAAGAGAAACCGGGCTTTGAATTAAAGGTGGTTGGCCATGGCACTGCACTAACAATGTGCAGATTAAATGGACGAGTGCTCCAAGGGTGTGCGGCTGGAAAGCTGAGCAAAGACTAATCCATCAGTGGAGACGGGCTTTAATCAACTGATAACAGTGCAATACAGTAGTTAAAAAAAAAAAGAAAATAGATGCACTGCTTTGTGATGAACCCATCATTAAATTCATCTTACTCTGGTACCAAATCTCCCTGCCGCTCTTCCATGAAGAAAACATTGGATTTCTGCTCACTTGCAGCATCATCTGTCTTATTTGTTGATTTAGATTATTGGCTTTTTGTGGCAGGAGCTGTATCTCCCTCGTGTGTACAGACCTGAGCGCTACACTGTAAAAAATGCATCAAACTTCTAATCTGTCTGTCTATCCTGAGTGTCTCATCTATTTATGTACTTCAGGCTACTGAGTTCTTTCTTTCCCTCCCTTCTCTCCTGCACAACCTCATAGAGAAGTAACTGTTTCCGGCAGGAAGAAATTTGTTCTGCATCCTATGCTTTCAGTCGTGCCTCCCCAAGCCCTGCTCTCCTCTTCCTCTCCCCTCCTCCCACGACCCAGCGTTTGCCGGCGAATTAAGCCAAGGAAGCAAAGCCCCCTGATCCCGCAGGCTGGTTTCCAGCCCTGCACTTGGCAAACGTGGGGACTGAGGGATGGTTTGTGTGACCCTACTGCAGTGCCCCCCCTCCCACCACCGTCCCCTCCCTGGCCTTTGCCAGAGGAAGGACACGAGCCTGACACACCGCAGACCGTTTGCTTACTGTGGCAAAGCCCGGGATTTGTAGAGGGGAGTTGGTGATTGACAGGCTAACCCCAGCTCCCCAGGGCTGGTTTCACTGGTCTCACTGTTACGGTCCCAGATTCCCCACATACCACGCTGATGCAGGTCTCTTTATAGCTTCCCATCCCCTTCGTCCAGCAATGGAGCCATTGTGGAGGGGCTGGGGGCCGGCAGGGCTGGACATCCTCCCTCTCCCCACCTTCGTGCAATATTTTCTCCTAGTCCTTGCTTGTCCCTCTCCCCTCAGTGCCCCCCTCCCCAGCACTTCACACGTGTCAGGGGCTGGCCCCATGCCTCCCCGACGAAGGGCAGGTTAATACCTCTGGGCCAAGGCTCCTGCTTGCCACTCTGCATCCAGCCTCCGGCTCCTCCGCAGCCATGGACAGGATTTTCTCTGCCTTGCTGCTCTCTCTGCTGCTTCTCTTCCAGAGCTATGGAGTTTGCGGGGCACCCCCACAGCCAAGAGGTAAGTGGGGAGCTCAGCGGCGGGATGCACGGTGTCAGTCCTCTACCTCCTTGCCACCAGCCTGCTTCGGGACTGGGGCGGAAAAAGAAATGCTCAACATCAGCCAGGGAAGCAAAGGAGGTTTCTCAAATATTTTCCCAAGGCAGCAACGCCAGGAGATGCGTTTGTTTCTGCCTGTTGCATTGTTTTAGAGAAACGGTGGGAGGTCTGTACAGGGGCACAGCAAAAGTGGGCTCACTGCTTTTTGCTGAGGGTGGCCTGGGGAGGAGAAGGGCTCTTCTCTGCCTTCCAAAACTCCTTCTCCTTTCTGCAGAGGGCTGGCCTTGTGGGAGCTCGAGGAAGAGTTGGCCAGACAGCCCAAGCTCTGGTTAAGCTCACTGAGCAGGAAGGTCTGGGTCAAGTTCCTGAGGATGAGCCTTTCCTAGGTTTTACTTCATCTGTTCCTGAGCAAAATGCTGCTCTGTTTGTCTTTCCAAGTGCAATATAGAGCCGTGGGATGGGAGATGAGCTGCCTGCTCTTGGAGGTTGCACAGTCTCTAACTGCTAGTCTGCAATTAGTGCAGAGGGAAGGGCTGGAGGGTCCGGCGGCGAGGAAGCATCTCTCCTCTGCCAGGGGCAGGATGCTGCTGGGGCTCCAGCCAACCAGGGGAGCTCACCACAGGAGCGGTGGCCAAAGCAAAAATTACTGCTGGGTTTTAAAAATGCTTGAATGATCTTATGATGATGCGTAACGCACACACCTGGGCAGAACGAGGGTTGTAAAACGGGCGTGACAGTGACTGCAGGCTCAGCTGCCGCTTGTGACGCTTTCTGATGCACCGACCAGCTTCTCCTTAGCCGTTTGGAAAGGGAGAGTCATCTTTGCCGCAGAAACACTGAGCTCTCCTGAAGTCAGGAAACTAAACAGACCAGTCATTCAACTCAGCCGTACTGTGAGCAACTGCTATTTCTAAAATAAACACCTTTCAGTTCTGAGTTCCTAGGCAGTTTTCCTCTTCTTTTAATGAGTACGGCAAAGATGTTCTAAGAGACATTTTCTACTAAATCTGTGCATGCAGTTCAGCTATTCCTGAACAACTTCAAGTGTGGATAGTTTTTAAAATACAGGAGGATTTTATTTCTGGTTTAATCCAACTTTATAATAAACTATGCTGAGTCAAGATAACACTCAGAGCAAGCGTGCCTGGCTGTCACCCTCTGGAGATAACCAGGGCCTGTCCTCAGCCCCTGACGTGTGCGCAGGGCTGTGAGCAGACAGCCTGAGATCCCAGCGCTGCCCTCTGATATCTCTTCTTTTCTCTTGATTTCACTGAAACGTACTTCAATCTCATAAAAAGAGATTTAAAATGTTATTTAGGGCAAAATCACAGAGCTTCCATGCCCCCCCCCCCAAAAAAAAACCAAACCCCTGCAAAACTTCTATTGGATCCAACTGTTCCTTGGGGAAAAAAAAAAAAAACACCAAAACTTTTCTTCCTTGGTTTGTCACTAAAACTAGACCTGATTCATTAGCTACAGTGGCAAAGGGGAATCTGCGCTTTATTTCTGGAGGAGCTGATTGCAAGGATTTGAGCCTTTCTCTGAACCTTCATGTCTCACCTGTAGAACGGGCACAACCAGCCCCTGGTAAAGGGATTTGCAGTGCTGCAGATGGACTGCCAACTGAGTTTTTCCTTCCTCTGCAATGAATTACAGTGGCAAAGCAGAAGTCACCCCCATGGGACAAGGTTATATTGCATTTTAGTGGAAACTAGAGCATCTGACACTGCCGGCTTCCCTTCTACACACAGCATCTTGTAGAGAGACCTTCCTGGGAGCCAGACGCACATCCAGTGTTAGCGTCTCTCGGGAAACTAACCTGATTATATTCTTTATAGATATATCACAGGGTATTTATTTTCATCTGTCTGAAAGACTGAAAGCTCCATTAGATTTCACACTGAGGACTAGCTATAATACTTATGTCATAATTTGGAACAGATTTGTTGGCCCAAAAGCTCACATTTAAAAATCTGTCTGCAGAAATCTTCTTTACGATATAACCTATATCGTCCCTCTCTGCGGAAATCAAATATTAACAGAGCCCTTGATGCCCCTACAGAGGCAGGCTAAATGATAGGAAAAAATCAAAAGAACAGAATGCTATAGTTCTGGTGGGGGAAAATGGGACAATTCATTTAGAAAGTCATGAAAAAATCCGTCCTTTTTATGTTTTGCCACAGTCGAACAATAGGATGGAAAACAGCATGCAAATGAGAAATTTTTTTAAAAAATCTCTCAGCTCTCTGCAATGCTAGTTTACCTTTTACAGTGGATACTCATGTCTTACTACGGGGTTGTAGAGATGAACTGTCAGTTACACAGTTCTACACCTCTCTATTGTATTCTCCCTCGCCAGCTCACAGAAATAAACCCGCGCGGCTCTTCGCTGCGTTACAGTATTTCGTTATTGGTGCCACCAGCTGAAAAACACGAGGCTGGTTCACGTCATGTTGGTTAGTTAACCCAAATGTCTTGATTCATAACTGAATATGAACTGCTGAGTTTCATGCCTGCTTCTGGTCACGCAGGACAAAGACATAATCCCATTAATTAATATCCATATGGATTGCTTATCCGCGTCCGAAATGCAATAACTCCTTCTGAGACTTTGTTTGATGCAGAAGTGCACACAGAGGCTTCAGGCCACAGCTTTACTCCTCCCTCCACGCTGCCACAAGTGAGTTAAGTTTTGTGTAGACATCAGCAACAGCCCGGGGTAACAAGTGGGTGACCTGCTCCCACAAGTGCAGCTCTGGTATCTCATCAGCTCGCTCCCTCAGAAGTGCATGTTGTCAGCCAGTAACTGCTTTTCTTACAGACACTTTCCTACAGAAGGAAAAAGAACGTTCAGCAATATTAGGCTAAAGTGGTCTCACTGGGCCTCTCTGACACAGGCAGAGGAAGAACTGAATCTTGCAGGTCCACTAGCCTCAGCTGCTGCTCTAGTATACTTTTCTTTTATTTTTCTCCTCCCTTCTTATCCTTTCCAGGCACCCTGTGCAGAACCAAACCCACCGACTTGGTGTTCATCATCGACAGCTCCCGAAGTGTGCGCCCACACGAGTTTGAGAAAGTCAAAGTCTTCATGTCCCGGGTGATCGAGGGGCTGGACGTGGGCCCCAACTCCACCCGAGTGGGTGTGATCAATTACGCCAGTTCTGTCAAGAACGAGTTCTCCCTCAAGACCTATCAAACCAAAACCGCGCTCCTGCAAGCAGTGCAGAGGATAGAGCCGCTCTCCACGGGCACTATGACTGGTCTGGCGATCCAGTTTGCCATTAGCCGGGCTTTTAGTGACTCAGAAGGAGCCAGGGTGAGGTCTCCCAATTTTAATAAGGTAAGCACATTATCCGTTTCTCAGACGCTCCTTTCATGTGGCTCATTATGGAGTGGTTGGAAAAATCAGAAAAGGAGGAAAGGTGATTTTCCTGCATGCTTTGAGTGTGTGGGGACAAGTGAGGGCTAATTGTCAAAGGTGGCAGACCCTTTGTCCAGCTGGTGGAAACCTCCCAACTCTTCTTGAAAACAAAAGCTCAACTTCCTTTTGGGCAGAGCTGGCCAGAAGTTGTCCAGTTCAGTTTCATCTAGCTTCACTAGCTCTCCTGGGGTGTCTGTCCTTTGGGCCATGGCTCCCAGCTTCCAGTGTGCCTGCAACAACATCCCGCTGTGAGACGATGATCTCAGCCAGGTTTGCTAGGTGTGAACATGCTGGGATTAACAATGCTCATCTTCTCCAAAATACTGTAATAAAGACGCTTCAGCATCCACCATGGTAGAAAGTGAGGCAACCTTCAGAAAGTTTCCTTTGAAATGGCCCCTTCCAGTTGCAGATAGAAAGCAAAGTATTGCTTCAGCGTCCTCCACGGCTCTTCCAGTTTTTCAGAGGCGGGCTGATGGCTCTTTTCCATTCTGGGTATTCTCCTCAGGTACACAGACTTTACTGACCATTTAGCATTTAAGGCTCCGGTATAAGGTCACCTTAATTCTACATGTGGCTGCAATGGGCATCACTGCTCCTCACCCAGATTCCCTGTCCATGAAGATCAGCCTTTAAAAAATGATTCCCCGGATACCTCATTCATTCTCTCTGGATTTGACCATGACTGAAACCAAACCTCAGCCCAGTGACCATCATCAGGAGAACACTCTTCTCCATATGGAGAATGTAAATCCTTGACAACGTGATTTAGCTAAACATCGTTAACACACTTCCCAGGCCCTTGTGCCCTGTGCCAGCTCCACTGGCTCTCTGCTGAGACTGGACCAGAAAAACAAGCAAAGACATTAGCAAACATCTAGAGCTTTCCACCAACTGGACAAAAGCCCAGCTGTTGGAGCAAGGAAGGTTGGGATTTTTCTCCCAGTTACAACATTTTTGGAACATCAGTCACTTTGCATTTCTCTCACTGCTAGCAATGCTGTAGGGAAGGCAGAGCAGGACATGGAAAAGATGCCCGGGGATGGCAAGTCAAAAATAATACTGAAAAGTGAAAAATAGGCACTGGTAAAGATCTACTAACTCCAAAAAAACAGCAACCTGAATGCTCTGCCGATCTGGAATTCACAACATAGCCCTAAAAATGAGGCTGACACCTACAAGGATGATCTAATTAAAGCTGAGGGTGCCTTGTGTGCCCCCTCACTTTGTTCAACTATAAGCAACTCCGACTGAAGTGCAAAAATTGTTTAATGTGAAAGAAAACACAAAAAATTCCCAATAGTTTGAATGCCAGACCACAGAAACATTTCAGTTCTTCAGTACAGATAGGCGAAAGAGATATTGACTTCTCGCTACTTTCACTATGTCCTTGCAAAAAGCTTTTCTCTTATCTCACTCCATTAATTGTTGCTCCAATGTCCAGAAGTGCCAGAAGCTCCAAGCAGGAGAGAGGTTCAGCTGTACTTGTCCTGCTTCCTACAGTGTCAGCGGCAGCTGCCCACTCTGTATCGGTAAATGGAGC
Source organism: Ardeotis arabs (assembly GCA_011801015.1). NCBI lineage: Eukaryota > Metazoa > Chordata > Aves > Otidiformes > Otididae > Ardeotis > Ardeotis arabs. The sequence continues at coordinate 52,182 of JAAGAY010144556.1, read as the reverse complement.
AGCAATCAAGAAAGCGGGTGGACGCTGCTCCTTTCCTTGGAGATGGTCAGCACTCACTAAGGGAATGATTGGAGCATTCATTTCCATGTCTCACATCATCACACTTCTATTCAAAGCCACTGAGCGCCTTTACAGATGGGTAAGGGTGTGTGAAGGGTGCCATTCCCTGCACAAAGTTTTCTTTCCAAAAGCTGGGCATTGTTGCATGGTTGCACATCGTCTGAAACTTCAGGCAGTTGCTAATTTGCCATTAAGTAGGACCTGGCAGCTCAAGGTAGCTCTTCACCAGGATCCATCCCTTCTACCCTCGTCTGTCCAGAAGATTTACTTGTAGGGAAAAACAGTCAGGGGCACCAAGGTGGCTGAAGCTGTTCTCTGTTCAACACTTGACCTGTGAACAAAGGAGGGTGGCAGAGGAATAGCAAAGAGAGTTAAGACTGTTCCATGCATCTGCCGTCTTCCACACGAGGAGCATATTGCTGGAACCCTCCATGGCACCAGTGATCCCACACCAAGCACAACCCTGACACAGCTCCAGCAACACCCCCAGAGTTCTCAGATCTCTGAGCGGGGCAGACATCCTCACTTGATAGGTGGGGGAAATCAAGAAACAGGAAACCTGTAGCCAGTCATTGCACCTAGAATGGTACCCGGTTCATGAATGAAGGGTCCTGAAGGAGGGGTCTGACCTCCAGTCTTATTGCATGAAGGTAGCTCCCATTAATTCTCTTTTTCTTTCTTCTCCTCTTCTCTTCTCTTCTCTTCTCTTCTCTTCTCTTCTCTTCTCTTCTCTTCTCTTCTCTTCTCTTCTCTTCTCTTCTCTTCTCTTCTCTTCTCTTTTTTCTCCTTCCTTCCTTTCACCTTTCAAATGGAACACATAATGGGATCTTTTTTAGATCCACTTTCCTCCAGGATTGCTACGCAATCCATTCACGTCCCTCAGAAATCTCATCATATTTCTTTATCTTCTCCTGTCTTTACCTAAATCCCTGATGTCTATTTTAAGACAAGGTGACCATGTTTAGGTCAGGGCTGGGACACAGTCCTGATTTATCCAATACTCTTAGAATACTTTCAGTATTAGTCTCTATTTTTTTTCTTAACACAGTCTGACACCTTACACGCAGCATTGACCGTTACTGTAGATTGAAGAGACATTTTCACTGAGCTGTCTATGAAAATGCCTGGCTCTTCATCTAACTCATCTCTTCCACACCATTTCAGTGACCCCCTTCCTCACGCACTGTTTTGCTGCTCTTGTCTACTCCGCAGCTGGGCTGCCAGACAACTCACTCAACAAGCTTTTGCAATCCCTGTGGTTTCCTGTCATCCCAATGTGCCCTGCTGTATACATCAAACCAGCCTTTAGTTCAAATATCCAAACACTTGGGGAAAAAAATCAAATTTATTTAGTGGCTTACTGCAGTAGAATGGCTAAATCATCAGTGTTTCTGTGGACAGCGGTACAAAGAACTCTAAATTTGCTTTGTCTTCCTGAAACCTTGTTTCCTGGATATCTAAAAAAGCAGAATAGCAGTGATTTTTTTCATAATTTATCTTAGGCATTAAAAAAGTAGGAAAAATAGTCACTACAGGCTTTTCCCTCTTTCCTTTCACTTTGGATCTGGTCAGACGGACAGAATCACAGAAAGGCTGAGGTCAGAAGGCACCTCTGGAGGTCATTTTGACCAACACCCCCTGCTCAAGCAGGGCCACCTAGAGCTGGTTGCCCAGGACCATGTCCAGATGGCTTTAGAATGCCTCCAAGGTGGGAGACTCCACAACCATTCGCATTCCTTGGTTCCCTGGTTATTTTTTGCTTTTTTTCCACAATGCCTTGAAGTCCAACAAACTTTTCCCTTCTGTGACCCTCATGCTGCTCAGGGTGGCCCCATCATCTGCCTGGGAGGACAAATAGGTCACGCTGTAATTTAAGGAGATGAAGCTTCCAGAAACTTTGGACATGGTCCCTGCTCCTTCACACAGCAAAAGTCCAGTGAGACCTTGTGAAAATCTGTGCTATGATTGTCAACCACATGGGACACTGGTCAAAGCATCACAAGATCATTCAGTCTTGCTGTGATTTGTGCAGCAAATGTCACCCCAGGCCTGGGAAAAGCACTTTGTGTTTCTGTAGGAGCTCAGAGTGATGTCTCTTTATACCTTTATGAAAAACAACAGGGGTGCCCAATTACTTTTATCTTTCTTTAGGAGGAACAACAAATAGATTGACAAATTGCTGAGAAAATCAAGGGCTTATTCAACTTTCTGCCCAATTCCCCTTTCAGTGCCGTTAAAACATTCACGTTACGCGCCGCATAATGAGACACAGCTACCTCGTTAGCTGCTGGATTGCTGACACACAGCAGCCCTGACACATGAACACCTAGGGATGCCCGTGAATACTCTGGTGTCTTAGTTAACCAGGAACAAATTGTGTCATGAGAACATGGGGGATTTCTATATGACAGAAGTAACAGAAACAGCAACTTAGGAATTTGCAGGAAAATGAAAGGGGGTGGTTAAAATGGGTAAAAATTTTGACCTTCAAAAGTGAAAGTTTCTGAGTTTTATTAGAGCAAAACTGGAGATCTTGTTCAGCACCTTGAGTCAGCAAAAGCATTCACCCTTTCTTCATTCTTCTCACACGGGCACCTCCTAAGCTCAGCACAAGCCCTTCACTGCAGAGCCGTGTCAGCCTCTCCTCTCCTCCAACCTGTCTCTTGCTCTTTACCAAACAAGGCACATACCAGGACTCAGCTTTGTAAACGAGACAAGGTCATAACACAGAAAATTACAGAGATCCTGTGACTGCAAATAATTTGGAGGTAGGTTTACAACAAAAGGGTGTTGGGTTTTTTTCACGCTAGAACTCACTCCCTCAGGCTGGCAGGGAGGGTAAATGTCTAGAGGGGGAATCCTAGGAAAAACATCAGGATTTCCTGGTTATCAAGATAACTATAAATGACATCAGGATCACTCTATGCTTGTTCTATTTCTTACACTCTTTCTGTAAGAACCAGGTCCTGGCCACAGTCACAGACACAGCTCTGACTCACTGTTACATTCATTTCAGCCGTGGGTTCACTGATTAATTCCTGATGCCCGATCCAGATTCTTTGTACCCAGAAGTTTTGCTTTCTCCAACAGCAGGTCAGAAAGTAACATGAATTTTGAATGCTCTATAGTAGATTTTCACATAGATTCATTATTTAAGATTTTTCCTGTCAGATCCAGATGTGGATGCTGCTACCAGACAGCTCCTCAGTCTTATCTGAAGCTCAGGCCTATGTGAAGATGCCACCCTGATGTTAAGAGTGAAAGAAACCAATTAAACTTGGAGAATTGCTTCATTTAGGCAGAGAAATGCCAGGAGGACATGCAACACCCCCATCTTGTGACGAACACCAAGAGAACGATACGCAGCTACGGACAACAACCTGCGCGTAGAGTGGTGCTGCTCGCAGCAGCTGCTTGATAGCACATCTGGTTCCCTGACGGGCTGGCTTTGGAGAAGCTGTGGTGGGCAGCCCCCGTCTCCCTGCCGCTGGATGCACGCAGGAGGCAGAGGCACCAAGGCTGCTGCTGGCCGAGGGCTCTCTCTCCCGGCAGACACGTGGCTGCACGGCTCGGCTGCTGGTCCAGCGACAACCCGCCTGCTCCTTGGGGGAATCTTTGCTTTTTGTGTTCATTCTCCTTTACAACACACACTGACATCTGCCACAGGTGACACTTTTTCTTATTCTGACAATGGGCAGAAGACAAATACTTGCTTTTTTTCTTGCTTTTTTTTTTTCCCCTCCTTGGAAGCAGCCAGTTACAGAATTCTGACGTCACCAGGAATTTTGCATTTTGTAGCCCTTAGAAAGTGCAGATAAACACCTGAGCTTACAGACCTTTACCAGATTGAAAAGCTCTGTATTTTTCCAGGTTCACCCATCTTTTGTACAGAAGGAAAGCCCTGAATGGGGCAGTTTGGTACCGCAGTACTATTGTGGGGCAAATGACTGCAGCATTCAGCCATCTTCCCTCCCAGAGAGGGAGGTAGATTTAGATTCAATATTACAAAAAAAAAAAATCAGATATTAGATATATTAGATATTAGGAAAAAAAAATTCACACTGAGAGTGGTGGAACACTGGCCCAGGTTGTCCAGAGAGGTGGTGGATGCCCCATCCCTGGAAACGTTCCAGGCCAGGCTGGACGGGGCTCTGAGCAACCTGATCTGGTTGGAGATGTCCCTGCTCCTGGCAGGGGGGTTGGACTGGATGGGCTTTGAAGGTCCCTTCCAACCCAAACCATTCTACGATTCTGTGATTCTGTGATTCTATCCCTCAGCTGAAGGGTGGGCAGAGGGGGAAGGAGCCACTTCATCTGCATGGCCAGGGGCGCATGAAGCAGGAAAACTAACTCCTGACCTTACCCAAGATGATTTTTTTTTTTTTCCACCTGAGGATGTAAAACAACCATCACACAGTCCTAACTGAGCAGCTGGTGGGTTTGATTTTATCTTCAGAAAGGTGAAGAACATATTTGGCATAGGGGAGAATAACAAATACTGCCTTGATGACAAGATGGTAGTTCATTCAAACTCACTGTTACTGCCAGATAGATAGATTTTTTTTCTTCCTTTTTCATTTGACATTTCTTTTATTTCTGTATTACTGAGGGTATTCATCTGTGACGTGGAATTTTATTCTGCTTAGTATCTCACCTGCTCCTGCTGGTTATATTTCTCCATACTGTGCTACATCCCAATCAGTTGTTTTGGAGTTGACAGCGGTGTCACAATAAAACAGCTGGAAGGAAAAGTGGCTGCAGCAGATGAATTGGCAAAGAACAAAAGTGAAGGTTTTGTGACAATTCACTTATCAGAAATAAAATAAAGAAGAAAATGGACAATCTAGCAACAGGAGCAGGACTCTTGGAGGCTTTCTACTGGTTCAGGGCTCCATCTAATGCAGGGTGAAACCCAGTTCTCACTTAAACCAGCTGTTATTTTAATGCTGATGCTAGCAGGGGTAGGATTTCACCTCTGCTATTTATTGTTGGTCAGGGAACCAGAAATCCTGGCAGGCGCTGACACACACGGTGACCTCAGGCAGATCTCTTCCCCTTTCCCTGCTTCAGCTTCTCCATCTACAAAATGGGGAAAAGTTTTCATCTCATGATGTTTCCATGACATTTCCTGAGATTATTTAAAGTTCCCTACTGAGTCAGAGTTGTCTTTAGTGTCAGCTGGGGGTTCATGAAGACAGTTAGAGTTTGGCTTGGGCACTAGTTTTTGTATGAAGAACACAACCTTTACTTTGGTTTCCTCAGGGGCAAGATGCACCAGTTGTCCCTTAGTTAAATCAATCAGGTCCCTGGCAGTTTAACCTTTCCAGCTCAGACAGAAACAAACCCCACATAAAAGAATCTCGTGTGTGATCTCAGAAAGAACGGGCAGAGGGGGAGGAGAGGATGGCATTTCCTTTTTCTTTAATTTTAAAAAATATGAAACCTTCTTTACTAACTCAGGCTGGTCCACAAGCAACCATGATATTAATGTCCACTCAAGCACACACCTTATCTCTGCCCTCCTCTACGTAGGTGGCAATCGTTGTGACAGATGGGCGTCCCCAGGACGGAGTGCAGGATGTGTCAGCAAGGGCCAGAGCAGCTGGCATCGAGATCTTTGCCATCGGGGTTGGCCGGGTGGACATGCACACACTGCGGCAAATTGCTAGTGAGCCCCTGGATGATCATGTGGACTACGTGGAGAGCTACAGCGTCATAGAGAAGTTGACCCACAAGTTTCAAGAAGCTTTCTGTGGTAAGTCCCTGCCACAGCCCCTGGGCTCCTAGCCAAGAGCTGCAAAGGGCTGCCAGCAAGCTTTTCACGTGGAAGTTGTATGTGTGATCATCCTTCATCCATCTGCTTCCTTGCTCCAAGGATTGGGTCTGCCAGAGCACAAAGCAGTATGGAAGACGGATGGTCTTTGAAGTTGCCTTTCAAGGATTTCAGGTTTTGTTTAGGGAATTTCGAGTTAAAGAAGTCTCCAGACTTCATTGGTTCAGAAGAGTTTGTAAACATGACCCATGTACTCCTTGTGGCATTGAAAATGAACCTGAAAAACATGATCTTTATATAGCTAAAATCATTCTCCTTGTGTTTAAGCCCATCTGGGCAGTTCTGAGAATCTGGCTTGCAATTTCCCCCACCAGCTATCGTCTTCTGAATTCCCAGTTGAGCACGGGATGGTTTCGCTTCCCTGAACTGCCTTTGCCTGACGATGCTGTTGTTTTGCAAGCCTTGTGAGGCAGGAAACTCCTGGCTGGTGCAGTCTCTAATGCCTTTCTGCAGAATATATAAAAAGAGCCTGGCTGTCCTACAAACACATATTCACTCCTACACGAGCTGGTGAATGGAGTGAGAAAGCTTTATTACTTTCAAACATACCCACAAGACTGTAGGAGGTGGTCTATAAATATCCATTTTATGTGCCAGCAAGAGAGGCCTAGGGGCTTCACGCGCCCATCCCGCTGAAGCTCAGACATGAGGCAACACTTTTTAAAAGGTGTGACACACCAGGGTGCCTATGGCAAGGCATTGCAAACACATACACACAGACGGACCTGTGAAACTCTCTGAGATCTATTTTTTCAAGAAGTGTAAAATTTCAGGATTCAACTTTCAAGCTGAAAATGATGGAGGTGAGCAGCTCTTTGCCAAGGAAAATCTCCTTCTCTGTAGGAAGGGGGAAAATTTTGAATGTAAAGCGAGTCATCTATTGTAATCAGGTGTCACTGCACCAGAAGCTCATGAAAGAGGGGAACAAGTACTTCATACTAGAGAGGAGATAGAGACAAAATTTGAGAAAGTGGAATCCAGGCAGTTAATATTTGTGGGAGTTTGTGTTGGCTGCCCTGGAGTCAGAACTCAGCCAGAGACGGAGAGGCCTGGCAATGTGTTTTGAAGTTCTGGCAGTGGTGTCATTCAAAAAGATAAAGACAAAAAAAAAAATCCTTTCTGTGCCTTGCTTTTCAAATTCGGAACATGCAGATGATGAAGTTCTCCCCACGGTAAAAACCCTCAGAGCTGCATCCAAGGGAAGCACTGTGCTAGGGATTATTATAGCTCACGGAGAACAGCACCGTATTAACTGCCAAGTGGGCTGTTACCGTGCGCTGCAAGCAGCTGTACACCACCGTCCTTGGAGATGCACCCAGCCACCACCCGCTGCTGCGGAGCGTGGTTTGTGGGCACCGACAGCAGGAGGAACTGTGCGGCGCTGGCCAAGCTGTTTCCTATAATGCTCAGCAAACACATGGGAAAAAGGGACACTCCTGGCCACCCAGCCACTAGTTGGACTAATGAGATCTCTGTAGGCTTCAGAGAACTCAGTCTGAGAGCCCAGTGTTGCAGCCATCTGCGTGGTTAGTAATATTCCTAGTTCTATCAGCTACGTAGCTGCTGGAAAGATCTACCAGTGCTGGCACAACGGGCACACGTGTGAATTGGGAAGGCCAGAAGAAGTGCAAAGTACACACAGAGCAGAACACAAACAACTTGAAAGAATGAATAGAAGCCCCTTAACTTTGAAAGACTTTGCCCCACCTCCCGTCATTAGGATGGAACCAGAAATGCTCCGTTTTCTGCACAGACTTCCCTGGTATCGGTAAACGAATTGCCTCAAGCAGATCTGTTTACTTTTGAGTTTGTTTTCCATCATCGCTGCCGGAGCCATGACAGTGCTGTCAGTCACTGCACGCTGCTGGCTCAGGCGGCTGCAATTCAGCTCCTGTTTGCTCAGCACCTCAGGAATCAGATCCAGGTCAAGATCAGCAGGCAGAAGTGTTTGTAGACAGCAAATCTGAAAGCTGCACATGGGAGGGTAGCTCTGAGATGAATTCCAAGTATGTTTGCACATGAATCCCATCCAGAAAAGACAACTGTGCATGGGGCTGAACTCACTAATCATAACTGTGCTACATAGCAGGAAAAAATGGGAATTGGCCAGCCCAGATGGCAGTTGGAAACCAAATCCCATCCAGTACATAACTTTGGAGAGTGAAGTGTATTGTGATACACTCAACAGACAGATGGTTTTTGCCCTCAGCATAGAGACTATTTCTAGTCTTGGCTGTGCCTTGGAGTCAGGGAGCTTGTGAAGATATCTCCTTGCCTCTTCTGTCTCAGTGACTATCCAAGAGTAATCATCACTGCTGCTTTGTCTTGCTGCAGAGCATGTTCATAGAATCACAGAATCACAGGACGGTTTGGGTGGGAAGGGACCTTCAAAGCCCATCCTGTCCAACCCCCCTGCAAGGAGCAGGGACATCTCCAACCAGATCAGGTTGCTCAGAGCCCCGGCCAACCTGGCCTGGAATGTTTCCAGGGATGGGGCATCCACCACCTCTCTGGGCAACCTGGGACAGTGTTCTACAACTCTCAGTGTAAAAACTTTTTTCCTAATATCCAATCTAAATCTACCTCCCTCTATTTTAAAACCATCACCCCTCATCCTGTCACACCAGGCCCTGCTGAAGAGTCTCTCCCCACCTTTCCTGCAGCCCCCTTTAGGCACTGGGAGCCGCTCTCAGGTCTCCCCGGAGCCTCCTCTTCTCCAGGCTGAACAGCCCCAACTCTCTCAGCCTGGCCTCACAGCAGAGCTGCTCCAGCCCTCTGATCATCTGCGTGGCCTCCTCTGGACCCTCTCCAACAGGTCCCTCTCCAACTGGACCCTCTCCAACCCTCTCCAACCCCTCTGGACCCTCCCCAGCCCTCTCCAAATGTTTCGTTATCACTGAGTGTATGGGACAAATATGATGCTTTGTGGAAGGGACAAGGAGGCTCTGGGTGGAGAAGCCTTGGCATGGTCTCTAATTTTAATCTGCATCTTTGCTTACAGTGGTGTCAGACCTCTGTGCCACTGGAGACCATGACTGTGAGCAGATCTGCATCAGCAGCCCAGGAGCATACAAGTGTGCCTGTAAAGAGGGTTTTACACTGAACAGCGACGGGAAGACCTGCAGCGGTATGTAATGGTTTTCACTTGCACTGAGCCAAGCTGTGATCTGCAGTGGTTCGGTGGGGATAGGATTGAGACGGGGGAAGCAAGTTCTGTTCAGAAAAGGCGTAAAAGGAAACCAAGCATTTATAACCAGGAATTATTTTTAAAACATCAGTGTGAAGCATTGTTGAGTTTTGATTGATTAAACCTATTTCATTAGCGATAAAATGAAACTAGAGTTATCATTTCCTGCATAATTAGTTAGGGTCTTGGTTGCTGTCTTCTTTTGCTCTGTTCTCATATTTTGCTTCAGCTTGCAGTGGTGGGTCAGGATCTGCTCTGGATCTCGTTTTCCTGATCGATGGCTCCAAGAGTGTGCGGCCTGAGAACTTTGAGCTGGTGAAGAAATTCATCAACCAAATTGTGGACTCGCTGGAGGTGTCAGACAAACAGGCCCAGGTTGGCCTGGTTCAGTACTCCAGTTCTGTCAGACAGGAGTTTCCACTGGGGCAGTTCAAGAACAAGAAGGACATCAAAGCAGCAGTCAAGAAAATGGCCTACATGGAGAAAGGAACAATGACAGGCCAGGCTCTGAAGTACCTCATTGACAGCTCCTTTTCCATCGTCAATGGAGCTAGGCCTGGAGTCCCCAAGGTGGGCATAGTCTTCACTGATGGACGGTCACAAGATTACATCACTGATGCTGCTAAGAAAGCCAAAGACTTAGGTAGGTCTCCTGAATTATCAGTGGCTTGTTTCTCCCTTGCACCAGGTACTGCATATAGTATCAACCTAGGTATGACTCCTTCCCTGGACAGAAACAGGTTACTGTAGAGTCACCTTGTTGAGGTGTTGCCTGACTGTCCTTGCACGCGCATAGGGAACTTGCACACTCATAAAGAGCAACTCTGGCTGGGGTTCAGACGAATCTTGGTTTGCCAGCAACTAGGTTTTGTTCCCACAGCCCCTGTGTGTCTTTGATCTAAGTCTCTCCACTGGGCAGGATGGGGTTTCAGCGTTTGGTATGGAATGCACCCTGGTCTAGCATGCTTCACACAAATGTGAAGGAAATTGCAGGGAGAAGCTGAGGATTTGTCTGATCTGGGTAAAGAAAGTCAGGTCAGCATCAATGGCATTTATGGTGAGGCAAAGACGACCATCAGAGGCCCCCGTGGAGAATAACAGGAGTTGTAGGGCCATGTGTGGCTTGGCTGTATCAGCCTCAAGGCCTGGAAAAGAAAAAGAAGAAATAAAACAATAAACAAAGTGGAAACACAAATTAAGGGAGTTACTGTGGACTCCCTGTCCAAACCCCAGACACGTCCAGGCATACTAATAAGAAAATTTCTTCAGCTTCTGCTGGAATATGGAAAGTGCATAGTGGCCACACATTGATATATTTATATGTCTAAACATCATGAAGTATAACTGTCTTGAGATCTGCCCCCTCACTGACCTGCTGAACAAGTTCCCAGTTTCTGACATCTCTGCACTGAGTGGATGCAGCCCATGCCAATGTGCTCAGGAACTGCTGAGTCCTTTACTGGCTTTTGACTTCGGTCCTGACCACTAGATGGGACTAGGGGCTAGCGCATACCAACAGAGGTCAGGAACGAGCTCATGGAAAACTGATGTTTACAAAGCAAGTTGACATGTTATGTGGATGTTTAGCTCTTATAAAACAAAAGGTCCTTGTAAACTGTGTCTACAGAATTTATTCCCCTGTGATGATAAAACTTTTTGCCTTCTTTCTTCTTCCTCTCCTATCCCTCCGCAGATATCTCCAACATCTGCTCATAAGTGATTTCGGTGGGGTAAATTACAAGATGCTATAAATCTAAATGTGTCCCTTGAGTTGAACTTTGAAAAAATCCCAATATGGAACAGATCCAGAGGAAGAAAAACAAGGCAAAAAAGGGGAGGAGGGGAAAGCATTACCAGTGTCTAGACACAGCCAAGTAGAGACAAGTACTTCAAAAGAGAGGTTAACCACTATCACCACTCGAGTCAACGGGAAACCTGCAGTTCAGTTTGATAGACACAGGTTTAAGCCAGAGGCGGCCAATCAGATCTCTTGGCAGTGACGCATGGTACCTGGACGTGTTCTTAAGTCACAGCATGAGTTGCTCTTGACAGACTGTATGAATTGCAATTTTAGAAAGAGATTCAGCTACAATTTTGCTGAACCACAGGTCTCCACTGCACAGGGGACTTTGCCACAACATAGGCTGATTCATGGTGGCCGCAGGCTGTTGTGAAAACTTCCTTTGTTCTCTTTTGCTTTCTTATCAATTCCCTATTCTTTCGGTGCATGATCCTGTCAAGATGTTATGGTCATCTGTCCTTTCTTGTATCTCCAAAACATTGTTCTTGTGGTGATAGTGGTCACTGTCTGGATAATTCCAGTATGACTTTGCCAAAAATATTTTGGAACCCTGATTGACCTAGTTGAAATAGGTCTGTAATAGTAGAGGGTAAAGGAGTTAACTTTCCAGTTAACATCTGCAGAGCTGTGTGGAGACTGTGGGTCCAGAAGGCGGGCAAGGATGTACAAACTGAGAAGGGGTTGGTGCCAGAGCAGCAAGATGCTCTGCAGCTGCCCAACTGACAAGCTCCCGTTGCTCACAGGCTTTAGGATGTTTGCTGTGGGAGTTGGCAATGCAGTTGAGGATGAGCTCAGAGAAATTGCTTCAGAACCAGTAGCCGAGCACTACTTCTACACGGCTGACTTCAGAACCATCAGCAAGATCGGGAAGAAGCTGCAAATGAAAATCTGCATTGGTGAGAGTGGGGGATTGGGGAGAGGGGGGATTTAATCACAGTATTTGAAGGCTGGAAGCAGAAGAACAAAAACGTCCCTTCAGATAGATCTTACAAAGAGCTCTCAGTTCTCAGTGTATCGAGTTTGCAGAGTATTTGGAAGGATCATGAGATATCAACATTCTGAGTGGTTACCTGGACTGCAGCCACCCCCACACCTCAGTCATCTCCCCCTCTCACAAATTGCCAATTCCTTCCCTTTTCCTCCACTCTTCTCCCCTTCTCTCCCTTCCTTTTCAGTTACGATGAATGCAGGCTGTACCAGGTCCTGAGAACAGCCAAAAGTGACGTAAGAAAAGAATAGTTGCTCTTAAAAGAGAATCTACAGGTTGATATATTTGGCTTAATTTGAAGATCACCACAAAGCTGGACATCTGAGCTGAAGCTCGGTAACCATTGGCTGCTTCTACAGTCAAACAGGCACCACAGGGGTGGCACATTTCAAGTTCAAATAAGCATCTAGTATCTTCCACATGACTCATAGGTGTCTAAATCTGGGCAACACGAATGCTATGCTGCTCACATTTGGATAGCCTAGGGAAGCACTGAGTGGGAGACAGGCATGACAAGAGGAGGTAGAGAATAACCACAGTCAAAAAAAGAACTACTACAGTTATTTTGGATTTTTGTTTTGAAGGAATTATATGCCTCCTACAAAATATTGGCCCTTTGCAATGCATCTGCTTGACTGGCAAATCACAGAGGATCCCAAACGCTCAGGCTTCATTTGAGACACTGAACACCCCGCAGCACTTCTGAGAGCCACACTGCCCGGCTCGTCAGGAACCTGGCACTGCTGTGGAGTCCAGGTGCTCAGGGTCCTTTACCCTGCTAGGCAGATGTCTCCTTCCAGTGCAAGATAGATTTCACTCAGTTCTAATGGGGCTCATTTAGCCATTTAGAGCTCTGCCAAGCTCAGCTCTACTCATGAGGGTGTAGACCTGCCCTTGAGTGCCCCGTGGCCCTGCGTGATGCAGAGGTGTCCGCTGCTCTCATGGCATGCGGAGATGTCCTAGCTTCACTACTGATGTCTTGGGTCACGCTGGGCAAGTGCACTGTTCTCCAGATCGCTAAAGATGAGACCTTTCTTTCCTCCTGGGGAGGTCTGAGAAAAACAAGACCCTGCAGGGTCCTGTGTCTGCAGACCCTGGTAGCCAGGCTTGCAAGATAGACACTCTGTTTGCCATGACTACTTTAAAAAGTAAGAGTCGATCCAAGAACAAGATGATGGGAGCTATATGAAAATCTCTAACATGCTTTCAAGAAAGCAAACACTTTTAGGTTTCAGCATTCAAAAATGTAAAAATAAATAAATTTCAGAAAAAGTACTTGCTTGCAACAAAAAAAAATCTTAACATTTGAGTTTAAAAAACAAGAAAGGAAATATTTGTATTTGTATTTGTTTGATTTCCAGTGCCAGCTTGTATTTACCAACAGATGGCCAGAAATCTTCTCTTAATATCCAGCTTTAGTTTACTCATGACTGGTTTAATCCTGTTGCGGTTTTGTGCAAGTGATGTCCTTTCCCTTCTCCTATTTACTCCTTCCATTTGCTAGGCACTTGAGCTGACTCAACATGGTCTTGTAAACATCTCCTTTCTTTTCCCAGTCAGCTCAATACCTTTCTTCACTCCGATTCCAGTTTAAGTTCTCGTTTCTTAGGAACATATGTAAATTATTAATATAGATTAGCAAACTGATTAATGCACATTGCTCCACCTGCTCAAGAAAGGGAGTGAGTGCTGAAGCAAAGCTCAAACAAGTCTTGATTCTCAGATGGTGAACAGTGCCTCTGAAGTTTTATTTCACAAAAGTTTAGAAGCAGCAAAGATTATGGCCCACCATGGTGATGTTATTGGGAAGTGGACCAGCAAAGAGAGATTGCTTTGAGCACCATATTTGGTCAGATTCAGATTTTTGGGGTAAACTTTAATCATCAGTAGTAGAGCTCAGTGCGTTTTCCAGAAACTGGAAATCCAGGAAAGACTTTGTTTTGTACAGAGCAAAGCCTATATAACAAGAAAATGTGAGATTCTCTAGTCATCTGAGGTTAAAGCCAAAAGCAATTAGTCAGATAATTAGGAGGAATTATATTTTGATATTTATGATAAATAAACGAATAATTGCTTTGTTTCTCCTGTCTCTTTGATTTTTATTTAATCCTTTTTTTGGTATCACTTAACTCATCTTCTTGATATTCTGATTCACAGAGGAAGACCCATGTGAGTGTAAATCTATTGTGAAGTTCCAGACAAAAGTAGAAGACCTCATAAATTCATTGCAGCAGAAATATATCCTTTGGAAGCTGTCTTTGTACAGACCTCAGTGGGTTGGGTTGTGCTTTCTAGAGGGACCGGTGGGGAATGTCTATGTGTGGGGGAAGGAGGTTGGGTAGGTGCTTGGGAAGCTGGGAAACAAGACACTTGGGTTATGAACGTATACAACATCCCTGCACTGGGGTGCATAGCCACTGCTCTGACAAAGAATAAGTGGAACAAACCCAACAGAGCCAAAGTAGAATGCGTCAAACCGCTGCAAGACAGCAACGAGCTGTGGGCACCAAGACTTAGGTCAGTTTTTAGAAAGATGCTTCAAAGCTGCCAGTGTAACTACGGTGGAGGCCAGGGATGATGCTGCTGCTTCTGCATGCTGCAGGTGCCGTGAAGCAGGCCAGAACGTGAGGGCTGAGAGCAGCACACCGGACTGGGAGCAGACAAAGCCACTGGTGCACACATGCAGCTGATTCGCTCAGTTAACCGGGTTTAACCTGGTTCAGCCATGTCCGGTTTTTCCCGGCTGGCTCAACCTCAGCTGTGAGAGACTGACTGTCATGTAACTGCTCGCTGCAAAAATCTCCAGTGAGGTGAGTTGGACCCCATCTGAACTGAGTTTATGGACTGCATTCTGCCAGGCTGGGTCCTGCCATATTGCAGAAAGACCACAGAGAAGTGGTGGAAAAGAAACAAGAAAAATTATAAAGCTGTGAATAAGATTCAAACTTCTCATGGGGAGAGGAGTTAGTGAAACCTTGAGGGGGCTCACACAGGACTAGAGAGATTTTTCATTAGTGAGAATAAGGAGAGAACATAGTTTTAAAAATCAATGTTCTAATTTATTCACACATTTCTGTGCTTTGCTATGTCAGTTGCACAGTATATTTTCTGCTCTTTAACTTAAATTGAGTGAAATCCACGACTTATGTTATGCAAAAGGTCAGAGTAAATCAGCAGTTCTCACCCAGCGGGTTGCCATTCCCAGGCACACCATGGAAAGCAATTAGTGAAAAGAGCAGAAAATTGCGACACGCTACAGAACTCGAAGCAAAGCACCCGGCTCTGCTCTCCACGCGACCGGTGCTGCTCAAGGTCAGGAGTCCTGTCAGCCACCCCAAACACATTCCCGTCATTCTCACCTTTTTCACCCTTCCTTCACAGTAAATGTATAGTGCACGTGAGTGTGTGTGCAGGCATGAACGTTTCCTGCTTTCAGTAAACGTCCATCAACCTGAGCAGTTCCGGAAATGCCAGAGGAGACGATGAGAGCGTTCCTCTGCTCCCAGCAAGGCAGCCCCACTCAGCATCGCTCTGCAAGCCAGGGCAGCACCTGAGCAGTGAATCACTAACAGGCACTGTCGGTTTTTCCCCCTTAACTCTTGCTCACTGGAAGCTGTGGCAAAAAGGATCGAAGCCCTGGAGAACAAGATCATCTAAGATCCCGAAATGAGAATATTTCCCTCCTTCCTAACGTAACAGAACTAGAACTCCTTCACGTACAAAGGGGGGCAGCTCAGCCGCAGTGTATTGTATTTTTTAAAAGGGTCTAGTCTACCTGCAGTTGTTAAAAGGGAAGAAGTATAGCAGTAGAGCAGACGTTGTATAACGGGCAGAGCACTGGTTGTGACTGAGAGCTAGACCCTGCTAATGTTTGTTGCATCGTATAGAGTGCATATATTAAACAAAAAAAAAAGGAAAGATTTGGTTTTGATTTAAAGCTTAATATATATATGTGTCAATAAGTACTTGATTATGAGTTCTGTGAATCCTTGCTGTGTTCTTCTGCATCTTTTGTTTCTATGCATGAGGTAATTTAATTTAAAAGTCAAAGTGACTTAAAATCAACTCAGACGCCGAGTGTGAAATGTCAAAGCCGCTGATCAGCTTATTATTGTAAGCATGATGCATTTGTCAGTAAGTAGGTGAAATATAGTCATTATCTCTGAGCGTGCGTTGCAGACGAGATAGGATAGGATGCTGCTGCTAGTTGGGTTTATCCATAGCTGCTGTACAGTATAGAAAGGAAAAAAAGCTCAGCTTTCCTAGCCAGAGAATGTTCTCACAATGAACTAGCACCTGTCTGAGCTAGACCTGTTCTGGGTAAGTCCTGACAACGTGCAACGAGCCAGCAGCCGTGGCTCTGTACAGCACAAGGCAGTACTGGTAACATCAACCCCGGGAGATGGGCCCCTGCTCCTCAGCCCTCTGGTCTCCACATCCTCAGCTGAAGCTACAAAACATCATCAGCACCTAAACACAGGGGACTGCTGCTGGAGCTGCTGCCGAGGGAAGTGGTGCCTTCATTACTGTGCTGACCAGAGGCTCACCAGCTTCTTCCTTACCCCAAACCTCTAAGCACCTTCAAAGCCAGTAAGTTCATCTCAACACCTTTCAGACTCTTCTTCTGTTCCTGGATTCCTGGCACCGGCAAGACAAAAAAAGCAATGCGGGCTGGAAGCATCTATGCTGCCTGTCTCCTACAGCTGTAGTCTGGCTAGGCACGGAGTGAAGAGGCCGTGTTTATTCATGGTACGATGGCACACCATTGAATGTGAGCACAAGGGGTTGGGTTTGGAGGGTTTTTTATTTTTATTTTTTGTATCAAAATATTTATACATGGGTCTATGTGACAAGCTTTTCAGAATAACTTGGCCTGTTCAAAAATGTCACCATAGCAGATGTGGTTTGGGTGAATATTAAAAGTTTGCTGAAAATTTTAAAAGCGAATTTAACTTATTTCTTTGCATAAACTTTGAGGTAGTTGCCTGACAACACCATCCCTCTATAGTCTTGTTAGTGGGTAGGAAAGCCTCCATTTCATGTCACAATCTTTTACTTCAATGGAAGAGAAGAAGCAGTTCCATAAAGAAAGTGAGACCCTTCTCTCAAAACAAAAAGCTTCTTTCATGACAAAAGTCATTTGTTATTCTCTTGGACTTGCAGGAATGAGTCAACACATTTCCAAGCATTAGCTCAAGGACTACAGTCAGTTGTTGACAGCAGAACCTCATCCTCTCAGTCAAATCTTGTATACACCCAGATCCCAGAGTAACCAACTCCTGAACTTCTAGGGATGAGATTTTTGTTGTCTAATTTTACACATACAAAACCTAGACCGCTAAGCTTGAGCTTCTCATTAGCTTCTCAGTAGAAATAGACACCACAGGGCATGCTTGTCAGGATTATCTAACGTGCACGTCTTACTGAGACAAAGCAGCACATGAGCCTATTTCCCTTTATAGGTTATAATGACTCCCCCACACTTACCGAACGACCTTCTAAACACCTCACCTAGAGCAACTCAGTCGCCTCTACTCCCATCCAAGGAATGTTTTTTCTGGTTATGCAAAATCACTTTCCATCTGAAGGAGAATATATTTATAATGGGGGAAGAAAATCCTCTGCAGTAAGCAGAGGAAAAGAAGCTTCTTCATGCTCTGGTTCTCAGCTTCTCTTTTTTAGCTAGGACTACCAGAAGCTGCTCTCCTGACACAGGGCAGAATCTCACCTTGTTGTTGAATAAACCTGTGTATCAGCACAGTGTCACAGCCAAACCCACCTGCATGGTGGGATTCTGAATTCTCACAGACAGGAGCTGTCATAAAAACAAGCTCTGGAAAGGACTAGTGAGGAAGCAAGCAAGTAGCACTCCAGGAGGTGGGTGTGAAAATAAGGAGAAATATACAGAGCTGTGATGGTTCATCTTCATGAGTCAGGAACAATGGATCCAGAATGGGTCTCACAGAATCATAGAACGGCTTGGGTTGGAAGGGACCATTGAGATCATCTAGCTCTAATGCCCCTGCCATAGGCAGGGACATCTTCCACTAGATCAGGTTGCTCAAAGCCCCATCCAACCAGGCCTAGAACACTTCCAGGGATGGAACATCCACAACTTCTCTGAGCAACCTGTGCCAGTGCCTCACCACCCTCATAGTGAAGAATTTCTTCCTTCTGTCTAATCTAAACATACCCTCTTCCAGTTAAAAGCCATCATCCCTTGTCCTAGTAGTACATGGCCTTGTCAAATGTCCCTCCCCAGTTTTCTTGTAGGCCCCCTTTAGGCACTGGAAGGCCGCTCTAAGGTCCAGTAGTTGATCAAACAAGTCTATGTATCATCTTTTCATTGTTGCTTAGTGAGTTGTTGATCCTATTATCTCTCCCTGTTTGAAACTAGGGTTCAAGTACGGCCCAGAAAACATTATTATGGAAATATTTAGCAATTCTCACCATGGTCCCTACTGGGTTCACTGGGTAATGGACTGCGCTCAAAAATCCTTCAAGCACCATATGCCCAGGGATGAGTTTAGAGGGGGTTTTTTACCACAACAAAGCCAGGAAAAGTGATAACAGCAGTTCCTGGCCAGAGGAAAATGCAGGAAGTAATTGGGCTTTGAAAAATGCAGAGGGATCCACACAAACCACAGCTCAGGGGCTGGAAACCTCACTGCTTGTCAGGCTGATCTCAACAGCTGAGGTAGCGATGAAGCCATGGGTGTAGTTGGGAGCCTCATGTATGGCTCAGAAATGAGATGAGACTCTAGCTATGTTGACACTGTTGTCTTGTGACACAGGGTTTCAAAGAGAATAGCATTTTTTGGCCAGTAAAGTTGCCGTTTCTGTCATGTTCTGTCATATTCATACAGCTTACCACTCATCTCATCCCAAGGGAATACATAGTTTAACGTCCAGGTTCCTTGACATACCTCTGGACTTCGTATTCCTTGCTCTGTTTTTCTCCTCTTCCATTTTTTTCTATGTCTCTTCAATCTAATATCTCATCAGAGGCAATTCACTTCCATCTGATAAGACGATGACAGCATTATTTTTCTTTTTCAGCTACAATCGCTTTGCCAGTCATGGAAATTAGCTCCTGTAGTTAATTTTCTTATGTGCCTATTTATTCTTTAAATGCCTTGAAGTAAAAGTTCATAGTCGCAGGAACTAAAAGATGGATTTGATTTTAATTCCTGTCATGGCACCCATGGAAATGTCTACATGATAAGATATTACTATTGTCACTCTGCAGTTTAAGCCATCTGGCTGACTTTTTCATGTTAGGTGAGTGCTGGCTTTTCACCTCCACAGAAAACTGCGTCCATCCAGCCTACCTTGCCCATTGCCAGTTTAATCCAACAACTTCAATAAAACTCGATGTTGTTCATGTCTTTGGGTAGCAAAACCATCCCCAGCCCTTTCTAGGGAGGCTGATCCAGGCAGGATCATGCCTAGGGGCTAGTGACTCAAATGGGGATGTGAAGGGCTGATAAGGACCAAGCATTGCTCCTTAAAATCTCTGCAGACCACCTTGAGGAAGAACCTAGAGACATGGTGTCTTCCTAAATCACCAAGTTCCTTTTTTTTTGTACAATACTCCTGGACGCTGCAAAGAAGTGGCCCTACATGCAGACATAGCAGCTCTTTTTTCAGTTTTTCTGGAGAGCATACCATTACATCTGTCTTTCCCTATCTTTCCTAAAGTTTATCTGTCCATCCATCCATCCCATCCAATCAGTCAAGTAGCAGTCTTGATATTTCTCTACGTATGATCCTTACTCACTGGAAACCCCAATCCAAGCTAAACTTTTGGCATCACCAGGCCTACTTCCCACAGTAAAATCCTCCTCAAGGAACACAGAGGAGCGGACCATAAATAATTTGCAGGTCTAAGCAGAGAAGAACGCTTTTCCGTGCTCTGCAGTGGCAGGAGAGCCAAGATATATTAACAGGCATAGAATTGCTTCTGTAACTAATAT
Organism: Ardeotis arabs; assembly: GCA_011801015.1. Classification (NCBI taxonomy): domain Eukaryota; kingdom Metazoa; phylum Chordata; class Aves; order Otidiformes; family Otididae; genus Ardeotis; species Ardeotis arabs. The sequence continues at coordinate 32,337 of JAAGAY010144556.1, read as the reverse complement.
TTTGTTTTGTGTTGCAGATAAAGCAGAACTAAACTAATTAACAATTATTTTTCCTCCCTTCTCCTCGCTTAAAACAACAAAAGAGCTCTTGCATCTCTAAAGTCAATTAGTCACTGGGCTAGAACATAGGCTTTTGACATTGTAATTAGGCTTCATTAATGGATTGCCAACGGCAGCAAGATGGAAACCTACTTGATGAGTCTCTCTTTGCATTTTCTTTCAGCTAATTACCTGCTTATCTTGGAAACAAAAGATGCTGCACACAATGAAAAAAAAATTTGTATGTCCCAAATTGTGGAGTGATGGGCTTACAGCGAAAGCCTTGCTGGAGGTTGTAAAAGGATCCCTCTGTAGACATGGAACTTCTTTTCCCTCTCTTTGCTGTTGCATCCTACGCATGACCAGTCCTTCTCAACGTTGCCACCAAGTCCCAAGTTCCTTTAGATCTTTTGGCAAAATAGTTTATGGAATGCTGTTCTTTGGGTAAGGAAAAAATCCTTGCCCTCTTTTCCCGTACCTCCCTGTGGGTGCTGAGCACGCCCTGGAAAGCCGGAGGCCTCCCCTGCTCCCAAAGGCAGGGTGGGAGCTCTGTCTTGCAGCAGAGCACTTCTGCCAACAACATCTCTCTGGGGAAGCAATTTTCTCAAGCAGGTCATTGGTATTATAACACAGGGCCATTAGTAATCAAATTAAAAAGTGCTTTCAATTAAACCGAGAGCTTCTAGCTTGGTAACATCTTTCAATAGCAATTTGTAACACTAATCCAGTGTAATTGCTGCTAATGAATGGGTAGGTAGCAGACCAGTTATTGTTATGATTTTTCTCCAAGCAACATCAGGCAGCGAAACCTGTCTCCGGCGGTCTGAATTTACTATTTCTGGTGAAAAGCAGCGAGCTTCCTCTCTCTTAGCCCTCTGAGGTAATTCAATGAACAGACAGTTTAAGGTGCTAGTAAATTATGTTGTGCAAATTATTATTTGTCATTTTATGTTCAACTTGAGAAGAGGCTTCAGCAAGCCAGAGTACACCGCCCTGCGTAATTCTTTTAATTATGAACTTGCTAAAGACCAGAGCTCTGGCAACAAATTGTGAGTGGCTTCATACTTCAGATAGTCATTTGGATTTATTTCGTTTTTAATCACCAACCATAGCAGGAACTATTTTGCAAGTTTTACAGTTGTTGTGGTACTTTACTGTTCCGTGGCCTACCCCCACTATAATATACTGCGCAGATTAGACTAGAGATAAAATAAATGCCGAACAGCCATCTGTCCTCAGGTAGTGCTATGTGCTTTGGTGGAGATCAGATTGCCAGCCCTCTCCTCGGGATGGAGAAGGTGAATGCCAACAGCAGTATCGTAATGTGCTTGAGGCATCACGGAACGCGCTGTAGGGATGGGTAGGGAGGGAATGTCCTTGCTGGCCAGGGCCATCCTAAAGCTGCTGAGCTATGGAGTGCATTACGTCCTGCACCTCTGAGCACATCCACACACATCTGATTCTCCACCCTGGATGATGGAGACACATCCACAATCACCAGACAGCAACCCTCGGCACTGCCTGATGAGTTGACGTGTACAGGCATCTCCGCAGACAGCGAGGAACACGAGCGGGTACTGCAGTGGTTGCGCTCCGATTGTGTGCCAGGGCTCTCGGAGTCTCAGGGACTCTGTCGTTTGACTTTTCAGAAAGGTATAAAATTAATAAACCACCTCCATGGGGGAAATAGCCTCCTGACCTTTCACGCAAACGTCAGTGTAATCACCTGACACTTCTGGTTTTTATCAGTGGACCCACAAATTAGCCATGGTGTCTCACCAACTAATAGGAAGAAAGTAATTACTGGCCCTACTGCTAGAGCTGATAGCAAGGGCTGCTTTGGGAATTAAAGGATTAATTTCAAATATGCATGTAGGAGAACTTGATAGCAGCAGGTGTAAGGGGAAAAGAATTTAAGGTAGACATTAATGTGGGAAGAGAGGTACGATGGTAGAAGTGGAAGCATATTTGGAACAGAAGTGCAATCTTTCTAGCATATAGGACAGTGGTGGAAACTTCCCAAACCCAGAGGTTGTTTTCTTTTGGTAATAACTGAACAGAGAGAGAAAACTCACAGAGAAAAGGTAGTGACAGAAAGATTGGTTTTTTAGGAGCTAGTCCCCAAAATCAGAATTAGGGGGAGGGAAGGGCGAGGTGAGACGCGCAGTAAGCCAAGAGAACTCTGTCTGCTGAAAATGAACCACCTGAGATGACGCATTGCAGACCCCCAAGAGCTCTGCTGAGGTGTGAGGGCTGGAGGCAATTTGGCTGAAACAGGATCCAACCTGGGCCTTGACGGTTGCCAGGGTGTCCCAAGGGACCAGGATGCTTCTCCTCCCACCACGCTGGCCACTCAAAGTGGCTGGGCTCAGAGAGCCAGGTACTCTTCCAGATGGGCAGCGGGGGCTTTGAGGGCAGGTCTGGGTTACACTCTCCCACTCCATAAGCTGGGAACCAGAGCACGAAGACCAAGAGAGGGAGAAAGCTGTCTGGGTGCCTAAGAGGGAGTGTGATAGATGTGAAAGGGAAAGGATCGTTGCTTTAAAATGCACGTGGCTTCCTGGCCTGGATGAGGCTGTCTGCCTTAAAGCATGAATAAAAGAAAAAATACTCTGTGTGTTCTTTTCAGGTAAGTTTTCCTGAGCAGAGGACATTTGGGACAACAGCTACAGCAGGGAGGGGTTGGAGATGCTCCCTCAGCAGAGCACCTGTTGGGATCAAAGGCCCCAGCGCTGCGTGCACGCAGCCAGGTGGTCGGATGCAGATCTGCTCTGCGGGAAGCCTGGCTCCAGGTGACCACCCACAGCCTCAGCCATGCGCTGAATGAAGAAGCACCTCTGGATGAGGGAGATGCGGAGCAGGAGCCAGGTGACAGCGTGTTGGACCAGGGGACAGATCCGGAGGCGCAGAGGGACTCAGAGCAGACATCGCCTAATGCCCTGTGAATTGAACTGGGAGCGTGGGGACGCCCTCCCCTCTGCTTCCCCATGCCATCTGGATGAATGCTTCCCCATCCCTACTGGATGCAGGGAACTCGCGATGGTGACTTGGCTTTGGGGGAGCCCTACAGCACGGCAAGACCCTGAGAGACAAAACCCCATGGTCCTTGTGGGGGCAGCGGATTTGGGCCTAAAGACCTCGCTGCCCTGGGAACAACCCCCAAAGGATGTCCCACGGGGGCAGCAGTGAGGGTGAGGGGGGGAACAGTACCAGCAGTGCAAAAGTTGCTTTCCAAGAGGCCGGGGGCTGCCGGCCAGGCTTTCCCTCTCCATCAGGCAGCACTGGGACGCCCAGCCCTTGCAGTGTGTCACCGCGGTCACTAGATGTCCCCGTCTGAACACAAATTACAACCCTGCCACGCTCCCCCCCCCAGCCAGACCTACACCCACACAATGCTACCCGGTTGTTCTCCTTGACACTGACAGTAATTAAAGAAAACACCACTTAGCCCTTTGTCATTTGCACTGAGGCGGTAATGTTTGATTTGTTTAACCTTTGCATCAAAAGCAAAAGCTGAATAAATAAACAGCACCTCTGCGGGGTGCGCAGCACTGAACTGGGAATCAACGGCAGCAGCGGTAACGTGGGGCTACAGGACGGCCGCGCTGAGGCCGTGCTTACTGCTTCGCCCCAGTCTGACGCACCCTGTTTGGGTCCTGCGTCCTCTGTGCACCACCCGGCTGACGGGACTCGTCCCCTGTGCTGGCTTCTCATCCCTGTTCCTGCAGGGAACACGAAGGAAAGGATGCTGGGTCCTTCTTGAAATGGCGCTGCACCCAGTCAGAACTGGCGATAAGGACTGCTCCCACCTCATCCTTCATGCTTGGGAGCACTGATTAACCCTGAGGCTGATCAAGGCTGTCTGAGTGCCTCCCAGGTAGCTCCAGGTGAGGGAAAGGAAGGCACAGAGCTGATGGGAAGTCCCCAAGCCCAGGGAGTCGTGTTGGAGGTAGGAAACAAGGATGGCCAAACTAAACAGCATGGGCTGGCCATGAGGAGAGAAGGGATGTGAGATTTTCAGTTATCACAGGTTCAGCGGGGTGGGGGCAGGGGGGCCAAGGTAGGGACACGTGAAGTGTTCAGGGATCAGCTGGACACAGCCTTGAGAGCAACCTGCTCGTGTGTTCGCCCTGCTCCGAGCAAAGCGCAGAACCGGAGAGTTCCAGAGGTCCCCTCCCACACATACAGCTGTGTCCTAGCATCTCTCCTCCAGCCGTTTTCCTGGCCCCTGTTCGTACAAGCCTGTACCTCGGCCACCACTGTCCGGATCCTGATGTTCCCCAGCTGGCTGTCAGCACTCCGCAATGCTGCACAGGAGCCCTTGCAAGAAGATTAACGGCATTACAGCATCCTGACCTAAAGCTTGGGCCAGCAGCTTCTGGTCCCAAACCAGATGCTCTCCACTCAGACTTCAGGAGGGCTCAGAAAGCTGTGATCCCCCTCATCTCCCCGTCCGCATCCCTTAATGTGGCGCATGAGCCAGACCTCACGGGAAGGGGTTGGGTGCCTGGCTGTACAGACTCTTTTCTCCATCGGGGCAGCCTCCATCCCTGACCTCATGCTCTGGGGGTGAAACAAAAAAAAAAAAAGAGCCAAGTCTATCAGGGACAGGTAGAACACTTTTACCCATGGTGGGCTGCTCCCCAGACAGGAATGGTCATGCAGGAAGCCAGGCTGCTGCTCGGGCAGAAGCTGGCTGCAGATGGTCCTCCTGGCTGTCCCTCGTTGCCCACGCTCCTTTTTCCAACTCCTCTGTCTTATTTTACTTGGCTGCTTATCTCAGACTTAATATTTCCAGGTCATTTCAGCTGCTTTATTTCCTTAAAGAGAGGCAAGTGGAGACTGTAACTAGAGTTGATAAATCCTTAGCCTTTGACCTCAGCATTTATCTGCTTAGGCTGATGCTTTCCATTTCTCCAGGCTGTGCAGAGGACAAGGAGCTCCATTTCCCTTGGAGACAGGCTTGCATTTCAAGGCAGAGGGTGAGTTCGTGGCAGACCTCAGCGCCTGCTCTTGCGCAGTGTCCTCCTTGGGGACGCTGGTCTTTAGGCTCAGGGTTTATTCAGCCTGGGAGCAGCTACTCCCTCTTCAGTGGCCTGATTTTGTCATGCTAGCACACAACGTCCCAGGGGGACTGTTTTCTCCTTTCTCAAAAGAGAGATCAGAGAACTGATTGGGCTGCGTGACAAGGCTGATCCCAGAATATATCCAGGAACTGCAAGACATCATTTCTCACATCACAGGAAAATGGCCCGCAGTCATCAAAAGGAAAAAAAAGGAAAAAAAAAAAAACAAACCTCTAATAGCAGGCCATTATCCCACGACAATGGCTCTGTTAACAGATGCTAACCCTTAGAAATCTGAGAAATGAAATGAAAGGTGCCATCGCTAAGCAGAGCTTGTATTTAGTGTTTCTGTCCAAGTGGAGAAATGGGAAGTGGAATCTGAGACAGGGGTCCTGCAGGCTTAAGGAAATAGATTGAAAAAGGCATTTGGAGTGCGGAAACAGCATAAAACATGTTGCAGTTTGGCTCATTTGGGATTCCAGTCATACGGGCTGCGACACTGTGGAGGATTTAGCTTGCCAATCAACATCTTATTTATTTCCTCAGAACAGGATATCTTTATTCTGTGGCCGTCTCTGCCTCCAACATCTATGGAGATTGCAAAATCAAGCAGTTTCTCTCTTTTTTTTGTTGTTGTGTTGTTTTGTCCAGAGCAGCATGAGAAGTAGGAAAATATTGATGGTACGGAGAGAGCTCCTTGGCACCGCGGGATGGATGCATTCACCTCGGGGTCACCCAGCTGTGCCTGGCTCAGTACAGGGATTACACGGTGGTGAAGCTAGAGCTTGGCTTGCCAGGGATCATCTGCTTGGTCTGGGGTGGAAATATCTGCTTTAGTGGTGGATGGGGAGAGGAGCGAAGCAGTTGAGAGGAGGACACAGAAAGACTGGAAAAGAAAATCCAGCTTTCCTGTCTCGCTCACTCTCGGCCCCTGGAGCAGGGTCCCAGATGCACACTGGTCAGGTCTGGTGGCCTGCGTGAAACCAGAAACGGCCCAGAGCAGCTCCCAGCTGACTGCACCAGAGGCCAAATCCCTGGCGAAGGCCTTGTGCTACAGACCCAGAGCCCGACCTCTCCCCAGCAAGCAGTGTGGTACCCAAGGGAATGCAGTGGGGCCAGCACCTCCAGGGTTTCCAACCTCTCTGAGCTGGAGCAAGAGTGTCCTTCATCCCCTCCAGACCCTCTCGGTAGCTGCAGCATCACGGGGCATCCTCATGCCCTTCCCAGATCCGTGTCCAGAGGCAGCCCCTGTATTTTGTAAACATGAGGATGCCCCAGTAGTCTGGGCAACCAGAGCCTCGGTACTGTTCCGGAGGGGAAATAAAACAAAACAAACTATTTCAAACACAAACAACTGTTTGAGGTTAGCTCTTCTTTGTTTTGTTTTGGTTTTAAAGCTTTTCCAGAACTCCCAGGGTGGGAGAAGGCATTCAAATTCTCATTTTCATTCTGCTCAAGAAATAAACCTTTTCCTACAGTTGTTCCCTCAAAAAAGAATCTAATTTTTTCCACTAACCCTCCCTGAGTCAAAGAAAGAAAAAGGGTCATTTAAATGAAAGCCAGTGCTCAGAAGGTTTAACACATTAAATTAGATGCAGTGAAATAAAAACACACTCAAGCTGTGTCTTCAATGAAGTATTTAGATAAAATATCTCCCTATTAAAAATGATTTTTTGCCATTGTTTTTCCCTGAAAATATTTGAACTGTACTACAAAAGAAAAAAAGCTTTCCAAAAAGAACCATCAGAAAATAATTCTGGACTCAAACTAATGTAACATTATGTTTTGTTTGGGATTTTGGAACTGGAAAACCAGACTGTTTTGCAGACAAAAATACAGTAAATCCAAGACAGTGGGGAGGAAGGCCACACAACAAAACATTAGCACAGAAATTTTTTTTTTTCTTAAAAAAAAAAAAGAAAAAAAAATTCACAGATCAGGTTGAAAAGAAACAAATAGTATCACTTCAATGTGTGAAACACAGCCAACTGCTTTCATTTCAGGGTTCAGTTCCCTTCTCCCCCAAAGTTTCATGTTCCTCCCACTTAAAAAAATTACACATGGTATAACAAAATAACCCCCCTCACTTGAAACCCCTCTAACCAAAGGTTTTCTTACCTCACTTTCTGTTGGAAAGGTGTTGGCTTCCTGAGGAGTTCTGTGGTGGCCCAAGCCTCTCCACAGCCAGCAGACCTCTGCCCTTCACACCTCCCGGCCGTCAGCCTGCTCACCACGCGGTCACGTGAAGGCTCCTCACAGACTTTAAGGGATGGCTGCTTGCAAAGACCGGCATCAGGAACTTCTGCTAAACTAAGGTCTCATGCTGCAGGACCTCTGAAATGCTGATTATCTTCAATTCTCCACATTCCTTCACAGTTTCAGCCCATCACATTGCAGGTTCAGACAGCACCATCTCCACTTCTGCACCGTCCTGCAGACGTCAAAACTTTTCACACCCCACCCCACCGCAGTGTCCCTTTCTCACACCTGGAAGAGGGAAAGGCATAAGCAAGGCTCAACAGCATCACTGCTGGGTAGAGCTGACAACAAAACCCAGGCCCCAGCTGGGGGTACAAGGGCATCTCTGGCAGGCTGAGCACCCGCATGGGTGGATCAGCCTCTCAGGCCACTTGAGCTCAGGTGCTGATCAACGGGTGCTGCCCTCTGAGAGGACAGAGATGCTGGGTGCGGAGAACTCAGCCTGACTGCTAAAACACAGCTCTGTGGTACCAGGGCCACACAGCAGAAAGATGACAGCCCTGCCACAGGCTTGCCTGGCTGAAAAAGAACAGACCACAAAGCTACTGAAACCTTCAGGGGAGCGCTGAAGCCTCTCCAGGAGAAGTTTCTGAAGGAAAAAAACGCTCTATGCTTTTGTTCAGGGAGTGAAAGCTAGCACAGGGCACGTCACAGGTAAAACCTAAGGACCACACTGATCTACAGATGTGGCCTTGTGCAGCTCGTGTCTAGGCTTCAGTGGAACAGTGTCGCCCAGAAGCCTCATTCATCTTTTCTGCATGGGAGTCAGTCCCACCCAGAGCGGATACATTTTCTTGCTTTTCTTTCACTCATTTGTGTCATCCTTCTGGAAGAAAAACCAAGATAAAATATCAGTCCCTTTTTAGCGTGGGGCAGAAGAGAAGAAATCTTATTGATAATAATAAGTGCTGATGAAGAGGAAGCACATCTGCAGAGGATATTTCCAATAGATTATTGTCTGCCGGGTGTCACCAGCCCATTTCCTCCCATCTGAATTCTGCTGGTGGAAGCACTCCCAAGAGACGCAGCTTCACATCTGTACACAACACCAGAGCTGAGAAGAAATGTGAATCCTGCCTTTCAAATGCCAGTAATGGGAGGAGAGCGGGGGAGTAAGAATAGCTTCTTTTATTAATCAAACTCCCCCCTCCTATCTGCACCGCCTGCCATCACCCATTCCAGAGAGCATCCTCCGAGCAGCAGGGCGTGCCTGCCTGGCTGCTTGGGAAGTCCACTGGCAGAGCAGCCCCAGGTACCACGGACTCTGGCAGCTCATGGAGGAGTTTGTTTAGCTGCCTGGAGGGGTGATCCATCACGGAGTTCAGGCCTGACTGGGAATGGAGGATGCTCGGCTCATGAGAGTGACAGCAATCCGAGCATCCAGGGTAAGGACAGGGAAAGAGAGCAAGAAGGAACAGCAAGAAGCTGTTCCTACTCATCTCTTTAATCATCATTCCTAACCCATCACCTCTCAGGACGAAAGTGCTGAGGTGCCTGAGGGGACGATGCAGCCTAGGGCAGAAGAAGACTTGCAAAGAGGAAGCTGTCAGGAAATACAAGGGAAGGGCAAATCATCTAGGCATGGGCAAGGTTCGAAATCAAAGATCTCCTAATGTTCCTTGGCAGAGGAGCAAAACCAGCTTCAGTTTATTGCTAGAGAAATTGATAGAATGAGGATGTCTTTGCAGGGGAAAACTGTAGGAGCTGGGTCTCAGCTGGGTTTCCAGCGATGCTCCTCTTGGCGACTGGTGGCTGACATCAGGGATCGGTCGTTCCCAGGAACTCAGACCACCAGCACAGCCATTAATTGCTCACAGGGTATTGTTGCCCAGCTGGGACCAGGAAGAATCAGTTTCAAATTTTCAAATTCTGGTCATAGCCAATTGAGAGTGCGTTGGGCCGGGAGTCCAGCCTCAGCAACCTTCGCCCAGGCTTTCACGCACTTCTGGCCCACTGAGCCCTGGGCACAAAGCTAAGGGCAGAAGGTGTCCAGGCTCCTGAGCTGTTTTAGCGCGGTGCCTCTGCTGACAAGCACAAACCAAAATCTTGTCAGCACCAAAGTGGGGCCGAGCTTCCTCAAGACTGCAGCTCAGGTTCCCAGCACAGCTCTTTCCCTGCCACAGGCCGCTCTGACAGTAATGGCCTGAGTCTGCAGACGGCGCTGGCTCCCCAGTGACTGAGGTGGGACAGGGGACAGTGTCCACCTTGGTGACCCTTGGTGACCTCCGACTGTCAGCTCATTTCACTGGTGTCAGTGCTGCCCAGCACCAGCTGCTGCTTGCTCCCAGGCTGGCAGCCTCATGTTTCCTACTCTTTTTTTTTCCCTACTCTTTTTTTTTTTTCCCTGAGATTTCTTTGACAAGCCAGTGGGCTCAGCTGCAAAGTATCAGCTTCTCCCTGGCCTGCCCTCAGAAACGCGGCAGCTGTGAGATGATCCAAGTATCAGAATGGGAATGCCTCCACTGCAGAGTGGCAGCAGGAGCAGAATACCCATGGCTGACACCAGCAGCATCCACGGTCCAGGGATGGGAGGACCAGCAAGACTGCACGACCCTGCTGCTGCAACTCTCTGCTATGCTCCTTCTTGGGAGCCCACCAACTCCTGGGAAACAAGTTGAGGGTTCACATACATCACAACATTTTGCAGCCACTTGGAAGGCCTACGGGAATCCCTGTTGCCAGGTAGGTATGCCAGAAAGTTAATCCAGGCATCAGCATGACCGACGGAGCTTCCACTCAGGGCACTGCGCAATAGTGGTGTCAGGCCTGGGAAATTGTACCTGAGCACTAGTCCATGCTGTGGAACTCCAAAGAGTTTCTGCTTCCAAAGGTCCTGCTTCCTCTTGGAGGGTGGAGATGTTGGGAAAATCCAGATCTGCGTTGGGTACAATTCAAATCTCTCGCAAGAGCCAACTCATGTTGTGAAGAGTACCAGTGGCTACGAGAAAAACAGGGTCAGGAAGAAGGGGGTTGTCCTGCTTTCACGGGTAAAAAAACCTGCACTGCAAAGGGTAAGCGACTCACCCTAAACCACCACAGGCCTCCAGCACAGGATTCTCTCCAACATACTGCAAGACCCTCTTTAGACTGAGGCACTTTCTGGTACATGCACTCTATTATTCTGAACAAAGCTATCTCCCACTTGACTCGAGGGTAAAAGGATTTGGGTAACTTTTGTGGCCCTGTTGCCAGCAAGAACATGTGATTCCTGTTAGCATTAGCAGAAGTGATGAACCTACACCCGTGAGAAAAAAAAAAAGCATACCAGTCATGGTTTAGCTTCACTCAGCAAGCAAAACACTATGCAGCCACTCACTCACCCTCCCTGAGGGGGAAAGAAAATCTAACACAAGACTTGAGATAAGGAGAGGGAGAGATCATTCAGCAGTTACCATCGGGGCAAAATAGACTCAACTTAGGGAAAATTAACTTAATTTATTAACAATAAAACCAAAATAGGTAACAAGAAACAAAACCGGATCTTAAGAACACCTCCCCCCTGCCCCCCCACTAGAATAGAATACTGAGAGATAAAAACAGATTTTAAGAACATCTGCCCCCACCTCTCCCTTCTTCCCAGGCTCAACTTCTGATTTTCTCTGCCTCCCCCACAGCAGCACAGGGGGACAGGGAATGGGGGTTGCGAGCAGTTCAGCAGACATTGTTTCTGCCGCTGCTTCGTCATCGGGGGAAGAACTCCTCACATTCCTCCCCTGCTCCAGCGTGGGGTCCCTCCCACGGGCCACAGTCCTTCATGAAACTGCTCCGGCATGGGTCATCTCTTCCACGGGGTGCAGCCCCTCCAGAACGGCTACCCCAGCGGGGCCTCCACAGGCCACAGCCGCCTTCAGGCCTCCACCTGCCCCGGCGTGGGGTCCTCCATGGGCTGCAGGGGGATCTCTGCTCCCCCGTGGGCTCCCCAGGCTGCAGGGGGATCTCTGCTCCTCCATGGGCTGCAGGGGCACAGCCTGCTCCACCATGGTCATCACCACAGGCTGCAGGGGAATCTCTGCTTGGAGCAACTCCTTCCCCCTCCTTCTTCAGTGACCTTGGTGTTTGCAGCTCTTGTTCCTCTTAATATATCCTCGCTCTTCACAAGGCCCACACCTGCTGCTTCTTTTCCCCTTCTTAAATACATTATCACAGAGGTGATGACTGGCTCAGCCCCAGCCAGCGGCAGGTCTGCCCTGGAGTTGGCCGTGTCCACAGGACACAGGGGAAAACCTAGCAGCTTCTTGCAGAAGCCACCCCCGTAGCCCGTCCGCCAGCAGAACCCAACACAATACCCCAGGATGACAGTGACCCAGTGTCAAGGATAACGCAGCTGAAGCTTTTAATCCGTCCCATTAGGGAGAAGTGATATCTACGCTCCAGCAACCAAAACCCTCCCGGCAACACCGCCACTCTGGCTTCGACAAGCTTGTTCCTCCTTGCAGCCTTTCTTAGATACAGAGATTGCCTTGCGCTGAGGTGATATTGTCCTGATTCAAAACAAATTTTAGGATGTTTCAGGCATTAAAGTTCTTCAGGAAGGGCACTGGTTATATCGTAGAAGCAGCTCCTTTTCAATCTACCATTTAGTTTCAATTTACAGCTCTGCAGAGAGACAGAGGGCTCCGATTCCTGGTTGTAGAAGAAAATAAAACAAATTCATACGACGAGCATGGACAGATGTCTTTGGATTTGGTTGCAGCAACTCCTGTGTCAGTAGCTGGACCTTGGATCTCATGTCTAAAAGCACATTCTTTGCTGATATGAGGTTAAAGAAAAGGGCAAAACCAAAGAAATGTTGTGGCACCTGGGTCTCCTTGGTGTAGAGACTGCAGCTTGCTCACTGACCTGCTGTCACAACAGGCCACCAAGGGACCATGTGAAATCCAAGGGGGAAGGTAGGGGGAAGGTAACTTCCTCCTGCAGGCGATAGAGGAGCCGACAAGGAGGGGTGCCATGCTCGACCTTGTGCTCACCAACAGGGAGGGGCTGGTGGGGGACATGAAACTCAAGAGCAGCCTTGGCTGCAGTGACCATGATGCGGTGGAGTTCAAGATCCATGGGGCAGCAAGGAGGCTATACAGCAAGCTCTCTGCCCTGGTCTTCAGGAGGGCAGACTTTGGCCCCTTCAGGGACCTGATGGGCAAAGTGCCATGGTAGGCGGCCCAGGAAAGTTGGTCCACATTCAAGGAGCACCTCCTCCAAGCTCAGCTGAGGTGCATCCCAATGAAGAACAAGTAGGCAAAAAGGCCAGGAGGCCCGTGTGGATGAGCAAGGAGCTCCTGGACCAACTGAAAGTAAAGAAGGAAGCCCATAGAGTGTGGAAGCGGAGACAGGTAGACTGGGAGGACTACAAAGAGGCTGTGCGAGTGGCCAGGGATCAGGTGAGGAAGGCTAAAGCCCTGATGGAATTTCACGCTGGAAGGGAGGGATGCCATGCAGATGGACCTGGACAGGCTGGAGAGGTGGGCCCATGCCAACCTCATGAACTTCTACCAGGCCAAGTGCAAGGTCCTGCACCTGGGTCGTGGCAATCCCAGGCACAAATCCAGGCTGGGCAGAGAATGGATCGAGAGCAGCCCTGAGGAGAAGGACTTGGGAATGATGGGGGACGAGAAGCTCAACATGAGCCGGCAATGCGCCCTTGCAGCCCAGAAGGCCAACCGCATCCTGGGCTGCATCAAGAGGAGCATGGCCAGCAGGTCAAGGGAGGGGATTCTGCCCCTCTACTCTGCCCTGGTGAGACCCCACCTGGAGTACTGTGTCCAGTTCTGGAGCCCCCAACATCAGAAGGACGTGGACCAGTTGGAGAAGGTCCAGATGAGGCTGGAGCACCTCTGCTGTGAGGCCAGGCTGAGAGAGCTGGGGCTGTTCAGCCTGGAGAAGAGGAGGTTCCAGGGAGACCTTAGAGCGGCCTTCCAGTGCCTAAAGGGGGCTGCAGGAAAGATGGGGAGAGGCTGTTCAGTAGGGCCTGCTGTGGCAGGACGAGGGGTAATGGTTTTAAAATAGAGGGAGATAGATTTAGATTGGATTTTCACAATGAGAGTTGTAGAACAGTGGCTCAGGTTGCCCAGAGAGGTGGTGGAAGCCCCATCCCTGGAAACATTCAAGGCCAGGTTGGATGAGGCTCTGAGCAACCTGATCTGGTTGGAGATGTCCCTGCTCCCTGCAGGGGGGTTGGACTGGATGGGCTTTAAAGGTGCCTTCCAACCCCAACTATTCTATGATTCTATGAAATTCAGAAAAACTCTCCTTGCTGTTGCAATGATATACATAACTTTTCACAACACTGTCAGAAAGACAGAGAATGCCATACCCACTTTTTGGCATCAACAATATAATAGTTTATTAATTCTGCAGCAGAATAAGTTAATTGGCTGGGGATAAATTATGAACGTGGCAGGAGGCAGGGGAGGTCTGTGTTCCTCTCGCTCACAATAAATGAAATTGAGCGTTATTAATACAGAGCAAGATTAAAGCAATTTCTGTCTGATTCATGGCTCCTGCTTTCTCTAAAGACAAGTGAGGCAGACAGAATTGTCTGTTCCTGCTTTCAAGTCTCAAGTATTTCCATCAAATTTGGACTTGCTTTCTGTCCCAACGAAGAGAGGACAAACAGTTTCTGCTACCACCTCAACTCAGCCAGATGCGATCAGAAAAGCAGGAAATCCATTCGGCACCTCTGGCATCGTTTTGTGAAAACTTGCTGTAACTTTTCATCTGAGTTAATCTGTCTTCATCAAAGGATAAATAATAAGTTGAAAATTCTCATGTTAGCTTTTTATATAATCTAGATTAAAAAACCAACCAAACAAACAAACAAACAAAAACCCCCAAAACCAACGAAAAAAGCCCTCGGAACAAATGAAGCTGACTTAACGACTGCTGGTGAATAGAAGTGCTGCTGCTGTTTTTCACTGTGTGCTGGCACTGAAATGCTAAATAACCTGCAGACAAGCGACACTTCCAAGATGCCCTGCGAAGACAGGTCATTAGCCCTTCACAGAAACAAAAGGAGCAATTCCGTTTGCAAACAAGCTGGAAAAGCTGGAAAGCAGAAGGCCAAGAAGATCACAGGGGAAGCCAACAACCAACCTCAGAGTCCCCTCTGCTGAAAGGAATGCACCATATGGGGAGGGACCTTCCTTAAGAAGGGGCAAAGATGACAGCAGAAGAGAAAGGCTGGCTTTTCAGCATTGGAAAAATGACAAGCTATCCATCCAGACTTCCCAGAATAATCCGTGGTTTCTAGAGAAGCAGAGGTAGTGGCGGACCACCTGCAGGTGGAAGCAGATGTGAGGACGCAGGGACTGCTGGTGATTCAGCTAGGTCAATGGTCCTTTTCACCCGAGTTTGATACTAATGCGTTCATTTTGCTCATGATTTGAGAGATCTTATCGACATAGTGCCATGAATCGGGTGGCTTTGGCTTAGAGAGTGTGGCAAAGTCTCCCTCTAGTAGCTGCCCTGGCAATGAAAATTGCTTCCAATTTCTTGTTTTTGAATAAGTGAATTTTCCTTTTCTCCTTAGAGAACACCAGGGATGTTTGGTTTGATTCATAGTGTCTATACCTCTCCCGTACGGCTCACTGCACCAATGTATCTGACTGCAGTGCACAATGACGCATAGCAGTGGTCCTGGCCACTGAAGGAAAAATATACATTGTGTGAGAGCAACACATCCAGCTCCGTCTCTCCTGAGTTTACTGTTATCATGTACATAAGTAAACCTGAGACCAAGGGAAATGTGAGTCATTGCCCTCTGATTCAGAAGCATTTTACACCCCGCCTGCACGAATGGAACTGCCCCAGAAGAGCATCAGACAACCGAAGATCTACCAGCCAGCCCACCAGATCTACAAATGCAATATACAATGTCAGGTTCTCTCTCCGTGTACTTTTTGTAATACTTCACCCCAATTTCCTTTTCATAGCTCTGCAATGACTGGGTGCTTAAAAGCTAGTCATTTTTTCCCCTCAATGATACCAGCTGTTCTAATAGAACCTATTACTTCTGCCTGCAAACCTTGTCTCCATGGAATCCTTAGACCATCAGGGTCAAAGCACCACTACCATTTTCCCCTCTTGCCCATCCCTCTCATTAGCACTCTCCCATCGTTCAGGTCCCTCACCGCATTGTTCTCCAGGAGACTTCCAACAGCCCTTATCTGCAGATCTGTCTGCCCCCACTTGCTGCAGGTTTATACCCTTATACCGTCTCTTGTGCTCAGTCACATTTCTCAGTAGCCCATGAAAAGTGTCAGATGTGTGACCTTTTTTACAATACCGTATGTGAGAGTCCACTCCCATCCCTACAGTCTCTAACATTCCCTCGATGTCCCCTCCAGGATCACAGAATGGTTGGAGTTGGAAGGACCTTCAAAGCCCATCCAGTCCAACCCCCCTGGAAGGAGCAGGGACATCTCCAACCAGATCAGGTTGCTCAGAGCCCCGGCCAACCTGGCCTGGAATGTTTCCAGGGATGGGGCATCCACTACCTCTCTGGGCAACCTGGGACAGTGCTCCACCACCCTCAGTGTAAAAAATTTTTCTTCTATTCGTCGAGTCTCCCCTTTTTTAGTTAAAAGCCATTACCCCTTGTCCTGTCACTACAGGCCCTACTAAAAAGTCTGTCCCCATCTTTCTTATAAGCCACTTTTAACTATTGAAGGGCCACAGTAACGTCTCCCCGGAGCCTCTTCTTCTCCAGGCTGAACAGCCCCAGCTCTCTCAGCCTGGCCTCACAGCAGAGGGGCTCCAGCCCTCAGCATCTGCGTGGCCTCCTCTGGACCCTCTCCAACTGGTCCACGTCTTTCCTGTACTGAGGGCTCCAGAGTTGGACACAGTGCTGCAGGGGGGTCTCACCAGAGCAGAGCAGAGGGGCAGAATCCCCTCCCTCGCCCTGCTGCCCACGCTGCTGGGGATGCAGCCCAGGATGCGGTTGGCTTTCCAGTCTGTGAGTGCACATTGCCGGCTCATGTTGAGCTTTTCATCCAGCAGCACCCCCAATTCCTTCTCCTCAGAGATCCCTGTCCCTGCTTCCACCGCCCTATGCATTTCCTTCTTGCCCTTTAGTCTGACCAGCAGATCTCAACTTGGCCATGCCGGCCTTTTGCCTTCCTATCCTGATTCCTTACCCCTGGGGATCAAGGTGGTGCCCGATGCCTCTTGGATTTCTCTGGGGGGCGCAGATTGTGCTCCCTGGCTGCTTCTGTTAGGGCGGTGGCTGTGCTGGGAGCAGGGCTGGGGCCATGCCAGTTGCAGGTCAGCACGGGTGTCGTGGTGGCCGTGCCCTTTGGATTTGGTTCATCTGCCACAGGTCTCAAGTTGAGTGATGAGGCTTTTTCTGAGTATTCTTGTAGGTGGCCATACCCACTGAACAAGGCTGCTTGCAGGAGGGGTGCTTCCAGCATGAATGTCCTCCTCTGCCTTTAAATCAGGAGTGAAGACAAAAGCAGAACTCGAGAGCTTGTTTGCTTTGCTGCGGCGTGATGGAGGATGCTGGAGAGCTGCCACCACGAGGGATTCTGTCCTTTTAAATCCTTCACCTCCAAACTGCTGCATCTGAGCTGCTCTGGCTGGGCAGCGTCTCCTCCCGATGAGATGCTAATACGCGTCCGCATGCGCTGGTCATAGTAACGCTTATCTCGTATCTGTTTGTTGCTTGGGGTTTTGCTTTGCTGAGGAGGAATCCACCGTGCGTTCCCAGCGGGATTTAACCTGTGCCCGCCCTCGGTACGATGTACTGATGAGGGCTTAGGTTTGGGTTTGCAGAGGGGTGCAGAGCGGGGTGTGGTTTTGGGTCTGATCCAACGGCAACGGTTGGGCATCCTGCTTTGTGACAAGCCCTCCTCTCCCCAGGCCGGTCCTTCATGCAGCAGCGCACGCCACGGATCGATATCGTTAGGGAAGAGGTCTGACATGGAGGGAGAGGAGGAGCCAGCGCTTCAGCAGAAGCTGCCGTTGTGCAGGGAGCCTTCAGCAAAATGGACACCGGTCTGTGGGTGCGGGCGGATCCGGGAGCTGCCTTGTCCTTAAGCCGTGCGTTTTCCCGCGGGCTGTGCTGTGTTACGCTTGGCTTGGGATCCCTCGTACGCAGATCAGCTGCTCTATGTATTCCCTGTCTCTCCTTCCTCTCCTGTGAGCGCAGCTGGCCGGAGAGCGGGCCGTGCTTTGCCAGCCCCTTGCTGCGACCACGAAGGCCATCCTGGGGTGCTGCACCCTTACATTTTTGTTCTCTCACGGCGTTTAGCTTTTGTCCCTCAGGACTTTGCTACGGCCCCGAGACGCTTGGTTGCAGGTCCCTGCCGTGCCCCAGACTTCCCATACAAATTTGGGCAGATAGATGGTTTCTGTACCATCACACTTTCCTCCATGAAATAAGGTAACAAAGCTTCTGTGTCTTGCCATGGTGTCACGGATAAGCTCGTTAAATTCCCAAGGCCCCTGGAGGACAGGATAATTAGGTGCATCCTGGCATCTTTATAGAATTTGGAGCTAGAATCCGTTTCTTGGCCAGCAGGTTTGACTCTCATTTCCTGGTAGAGCTCGTAAGAAAATCTTCCAAAGGTATTTCCCAAGGGTTGGGGTGGTATAGGCTGGAGGAAAGGAGAAGTCTGTCACTGGTCTGTGTTGGTAAGTGCTTTTCAGAGGTGGGAGAATCAAGGAACTCCATCTCTTAAAGGACACCGGATTCCACCAAACCTTTGCCTTAGAGGATTTTTTTTGACCTGGGAGATGATGTTTGTGTTCAGTCTGTCTCTCTGCACGTGTGTTTTGCAGTCACGCGTGTGTGTAGCTCCAACAACCCGCTTCTGATCATCTCTTCCTTCCAGAGGTGGGTCAGAGGGGTAGGAGAGCGCGGGTCCCGCAGCGGAAACTTGGCACCGCGGCGTCTCATCTCGCTGTGGCTTTGAGCTTGAAACCCGTGTGGTGCTCACTGGATTGCGGCGATTTGCCAGGCAGCGTTTCCCTCCCCAAAAATAGAGATGAGCAGTCTCTGCCTCCTGATGCAGCAGGAGGCACGCTGCGCTGGACAGGGAGCGTTCGGGGCTTGGTGGGTTAACTCTGCGGTTGACCTGAGCCGTGAGGAACGTGCTGGGTGTTTTACTTGACAGAAGAGGGAGAAATTTGTCAGCAATCTGCATTTGGCTAATTGATCTCAGTTCCAGGAAAGTCGGAAGCTGGCTGTATTTCTTGTGTCTGACAGCGCTGATGGCCGCGCTCTCCTCACCGATCCCTCTTGCCTGACGCGCTCCCCGATCTTCTTGCCCACCCCGGTGGGTTTAAGGACTTTGAGCTGACGACCATCCCGGCTGTGACAATGGCTGCCTGACCTGGTTGCCCTGCAGTTTTTTTCCTGGTCCTGTCTCTTCAGGCCACACCAGGTCGTGTTAAACCGTTTCGGTTTCCATGAGCAATCAGGGTGGTGCTTTTTGTCCAGCGTGGCCCACATACTTATTTCTTCCCCCAAACAGAGTCAGACTTTGCCCTAAAGGTCGTTATTGATAGAAGAACTTGGGAAAGGACTTCTCTGAGCCCTGGGAGCCCTCTCCCTTTCCTGTTTTCTTTGAAGCATGCTGTGTTACTTGAAGAATGTCTTGCAAGAGGAACTGAATTGCTTGGCTTGCTCTTTTTTTTTTTTTTTTTCTTTTTTCCCAACTTTAAAATACTCTAATTAGCTACACTCTATTGACTATTTCCCCCTCTGCCATCCCCAGACCTTTTAAAGGCAGGATTCCTAAAACGTGGAGCGTAAGAAGGATGGAGCTGAGAGACAGGAGTTGGTTTTAACTGGAAGTTGTGATCGGGTTCTTGCTGGGATTCATTTGCTCCTGTGTCGTCCTCGTAACGTGCAAATATCCACTGTGGTTTGCAGGTCCTTATTTTCAGTCTAGGATGTTTTGAGGCACCTGTGATCTTCTTTTTCAAGTAAACCCCTCCATTCCCCTCCCTCCAAATACCCCCCCTTCAATTTGTCTCGATGTGAAGTGGTTTTAAAAACAGAAACCCTGCACTTGGTGTCACTGTAGGTTTCCCTTTTAAAAGCAGAAACACATTTACAAGTGTACAAAAGGCTGAGTAGAGTAAATAATATTTTAAAAGGAAATTCAGGAGCTCAGAGGAAGGAACTGCTGTGGTTTCGTTCCCCCTGCCAATTCCCCGACTGCTGGAGTAGGCAGCAAGCAGTTCCCCCACCTCTCTCTCGATAAATTAATTCCGAGGCAGCCGCAAATCACTTGGAGCTGTCACAGCAGACCTGTAATGTCGTTTTGAGGAAACCTACGCTGTGGAGTCCGTCACTGAGTAAATATTGAGAAGTCAGTAATTTCCACGGAGAGTTGCAAAGCTGCTGTCTCCCTCCCCTCGCCCGCTCGGCGATGGGAGAGCTGGGAGGGGTGAGAGGATGAAGGGAAGGGAGGGACAGGCGCTGCGAGAGCCGGAGACAGGGCTGAGAGCGGAACGGCGAGCGTGGAGCCGGCTGCCTTCAGACAAAGCACGCCGCTGCGGCGCTCCGCAAGGACACGCGACCGCTTGCTGCGGGGACGCGGCTGCCGGCGGAGCCGCGAGGATGGACGGAAGGGAAGGATGGAGACCCCGGGCGAGCGGGAGCTGGCTGCCTAAATTCCAGGTTTAGATGCTGCCCTTCCGCAGGGGCTGTGTCAGGGGAGGGAGACGGAAACCTTTTGTGATCTCCACGTCTCTCGTGCTGCAGCGTGCGCTAGAAGGACCGGCCGGCACTCTCGGACTCGCCGAGCGGAGGAGCTCTCCCGTGGACCGGAGCAGCGGGATTCCTCACCCCGAGAATTCCCTGATAACGCCGTGAGCTCTGCGTCCTGCAGCCGCTGCAGCGGGCGGGGGTGGGAAGGATGGCTTGGAAGGTACCAGACAGCTCCAGCTGACCTGGAGGCTTGAAGAAAGCAAACCTGGTTTTCCTGACCATCTTTTTATTTATTTATTATACCCTTGAAACAGACATGTGGAGAAGCCTGAAAAATTCTACCTGTCTTGCATAGCAAATTCCCTGGTGAAAAGGAGATGTCTGAACTTTTTTTGGTCATATTTAAGGTCTCAAGCTTTTCTAGAGGAGAGTAACAAGTCACTGGACTCTCTTCCCAGGGGTGAGGGAAGGGAGAGCTTGTGCTGTCGGGCAGGATCGCATTTATCAGAGGCGGAGAGGAGGTGCTGGGGCATGTCTTGGACTTGAGCTGCTGCAGGAATAAGGAGAGTGTGTGTTGCATTTGGTTTCTCTTTGTTTTGACGTGGTTGGGAAGCAAGGAGCTGAAATGCCTCCTCCTCCAAAGCTGCTCCGTGTTTGAGCGAGGGGCTGGGATGCAGCAGCTGCGCTCAGCTGAAGAAAATGAAGGAAGGGCAAACACAAGCGTGTGCCGAGCTCCTGGCAGGGCTGGGTGTGTTGGGTGAAAACTCCACCGGTTCCTCTGTGTCTCCTGCCGTTACCCGGTGCAGCGGCGTAGTCGGACTCTCCGGTGCGGCCAGCCCGGTCCGAGCAGCGTGCTGGGATGCCAGGCGTTCGGATAGGTGGTGAAATGCCAGTGCCAGGACTCTGGGACTCGTGCTCGGTGTCGCTCACGCCTCTGCTCCTCCTGACGCCGTAACAGCCCGAAAAAGCCCTTGCCATGGTTTGCCTGTTTCAGGACTGCCTGGGGAAAAAAAGTACAAGCCCTTCTTTTCTTCTGCTGCAGTCTGTGTGCTTTCTTTGTCTTGCATGTCTTCCTGTGGACAGCTGCTCTGGTCTGGCTTCTGCTGCTTTTCCCAAAGTCCGTCGTGTCCGCTCTGTGTCTCGGCTGCATGGAGATGTCTTTTCTCTCTAGCTGCTTTGTGCCTGCAGCGCGCCTGGCCCTCTCCGCTGGCCCGCTCCATCCCAAACCGCGTGGACGTGAGGACCCGCGCGGCTCCGTGCGTTTGTGAGCGGCTCCGCTCCGTTCCCTCGCACCTGCGACTGGCTGTGGGAATGCCTTGGGTGCAAGTTTGGTCCCCTCCTCCCGCCCACTTCGGCCGAGCCAAGGAGTGGATCGGCGTCCCCGTGGGGTTGGGCTTCGTGCGTTTTCCTGACAAGAAGCTCGCCTGAGCCCTGGGAGCAGTGCATGTGATGTCATGGTCCCAGCAGCGCTTCCAAACGCTTTGCCAGGGCAAGGTGTTTTTTTTTTTTCCTGAGCGTTAACTGGGATACAAATTAAACCCGGAGCCCGCGGAGGTGCTGGAAGCCTGGTTGCCCATGGTCTGTGCGCACCAGAGGAATTGTCTGCCAGCTGCTTTGTTGTACTCTGAGCATAATTTTTTGAGTTTCTTTATGGTAATGACTATGATGTGGCAATGCCATCTGTCTTCCTCAGAGTGCCGCTGCTACCGCCTTAACGGTTTTTCCCTTTTCAAGCGTCTGCCGATTCCTCTCTCGTCAGGTTCGCGGATGCTGGAGCAGAGCGTCGGGGAGTGGCTGGAGTCCGTTGGCCTGCAGCAATATGAGAGTAAGCTGCTTTTGAACGGCTTTGATGATGTCCGCTTCCTGGTAAGTTGCTGGGTGGGACCCATCTAAAAAAAAAAAAAGTCTTGGCCGAACCTTGACTTGTTCCGATGCCCCGCGTCAGCCGCGGGGGAGATCTGGGTTCTGCAGGAGGAAATGAGGGTTGTGTTGGGTCATTTAATTCAGGTATTATAGTGTTTTCACTATAATTTTATATAAAATCTTATTTTCTCTGCCTCCTAAATCTTTACTATCCAATTTACTCCAGAAATGGGAATGGAAAGTCTCTAGTGTTTTGAGGAAATCACCGAGCGGTCTGTGTTCTGGAGTATGAAGGAGGTGGTGGACCTCTTGTTGGAAGTGTCCTTACTCTGAGCATACAGGCAGGATGTTAATGAGCTGTACTTAATCACGTTGACACTGTTGGCTCTGAAACCTAACGATGACAAGATAGCAATGCTTGATGTTGAGGGGTTTTTTTAATAACCAGTGTCTGGAAACTTAAAGCTGCATGGTGTAAAAATCTGAGGGTTCATATGGAACTGCAAAGACAGAAAATCTTGGTGTTGTGGGAGTGTTCTCCTCGCATGGCTTCAAGAAATGCTTTTTGAGTTTTGCAAATAAAGATTTCTGAAAATTGATGTAAACCCTTGGAGAAGTCATTTGGGCTAACGTGACATCCTGCCTTGGAAAGGGAGTGGGAACATCTCTTTGGTACTGGATGGTGCAGAGAGGCGATATCCAGGAGGACGTGCGCTTGACGGCCGTGTCGTGAGCTGGGTGAGGGGGTTTGGAGAACGCAGCGGCCGTCCGGCTGTGGTGAGGGGGTGTAGGGGGCGGCTGGAGGAAGGAGGGAGGGCTGGATGGGGCGTGGATGGAGGGGCGAGGAAGCGCACAGCAGAGCAGTGTCAGTGGGGGTACTTAAGGCAGGATGTAATGGTGCTTTTGAAAAATGACCCGACCAACGGGATGAATTCCTGGTTGATGCACCTTCAGCGGGGGAACGGCCGGCCACAGGCGATGGTGTCGCCGCGCGCCCCTGTGCCTCTGCCCTGTCCTATTCCCACAGCTGTGTGGGTGCCGTCCCTCTTCCCCGGGGAGGATTTGGGGCGAGTTACCCCCGCACCCATGCAGGATGAGGGATGGTTCCCACTGCCGCTCCCTGGCCCTTCCTGGGGTCTCCGACCCCACAGTGTCCCACCCAGCTGGTCCCAGCCCTGCAGTGGACCCTCGGCCACTGGGACCACTGTGCTTTCGGGGGGTGCGTTCAGCTCTGGGCGAGGTTTCAGTATCCCCTGCGCACTGGGGCTGTCTGATTCGACTTCTGGGATGCTCTGGAGGTGACACAACAAATTAAAATGAAGTAATACCCCGCAGATCCCTGCTTGGGATCCGCTGCTGGTGGATCTCTGACCTTTGGGGTATCAGTGGGCTGCTCTCACTCCAGCAGCTGGCAGATAAAAACGCCTTTCCTCTGGCTGACCCTGCCTGACAAGTGTGGTGAGAGACTTCTCTCTGCACAGAAGTTTAATAACGAAGGAAATTAACTTTCCACCTGTCCCCAGAGAGGCAGGAGGGAGCTGGAGGCTCGGCAGCAGGAGTTTTTATTGACTGTGCCTATTTGCAGTAAGTAGCAACACTTAGCTGTGAACTGTCTGATGCAGAATTTTGTCACAGGACGAAAGAAGAGGCTCCTTGTGCGTACCTCACTGTGATTTTATGGTGTGCGTGGCAGGAGTTGCCTTTCAGTGCTGTCCATGGCTGGATGGTTTTTTTTTTTTCCCCATCCAACGCTCGGTAACTGCTCCCAGCCTAGGAAATCAGCTTCTGATTTTGGGAAGTGGGATGCTCTCCTTGCTCATTCCTCTCCATTTTAAAAGGTCAAATAATTTAACAAAATTATTTAACTCTCCTGTAAATCCTGGCTGATTTCCCTTTTGCTGCTTATCCCTTTTACTGGGAAATTGACTCTGGCACCCACGTCAAGACCAGCTTCAAATCCTTTCATGCAAGTCCTGGGAATTTCAGGCTGGTACAGTCAGCCCAGTGTGGAGGTTTAATTATGAAGACTCTTTTCCTCTGTGCTGTTACTCACCTTCAGCTTCTGATGTGGGAGTTAAACTTTCAGACGCAGTACAAATGAGGAACAAGCAGTCAGTTTATTTTTAGTAGGGGTTTTGATGTTCTCAGATGAATTATTAACGTTGTTGTAAACGCTGAGGCTGGCTGGGGCAGCGAGTGCTGGAAGGACCTGGATGCTCCTGGCATGGCAGTCTGTCCAATCCCTGTTTTACATAACAATTCCTTTATTAATTGCCGCTTTCAGTCGCTAACGAAGAATATTTCAAACTAAGTGGTGTTATTTTCCTGGAGTTAAACGATTTCTGTGAAAGGATTACTCCCTGTTAGTGCCTCGTTACGTTAAATATTTCAAGATCCAGAGAATGCTGGCTAACGGCTTGCAAATTGCCAGATGGGCTGGGAGGCTAATTAAGTTTTAATAGCCAAAATTAGAAAGTTGGAGTCTTTTGATACAGAAATGCTCTTTTTTTTTTTTTTTTTCTGTATAAGACTTTGCCTTGCGTTAATCCCTGCGTACGGGAGTTTTTTCAGGATGCTGAGGATGCTCCTTTGCTGCTGGAGTCCCCAGGCGCCCGTTTGTGAGCAAACGAGACGCTTTGTGCGTCGGGTGGGCGAGAAGAGCGTTGCAAGAGCAAAGGCTTAGATGGGCAGGACAGCTGTAAGAGACAGAGCTGGTAAGAGACAAACTCTGGAGGGTGCTGGAGCTTGTGCGGTGGTTTTTAGCGCTCTTAGCCAGTTCTGCTCTCAGGAATTCCGAATTTCCTGTGTGCTTTCAGCTGGCTGAGTGCTATTTGCATCCTGCATTAGGAAGCGCTCACCCCCGGATGAGGGAAATGATTCATGGACGCACAGCGTGGTCAAGTGATTTTGAAAAGCGCTCTGTAAATGAATTGGGCTTCTTAATTAGATGTTCATCTAGGCAGGCAGAAACACGCGTTCTTTCCAAGAGCAATACTTAGTTACTTGCAGAAATCCAGAGGTTTGTTGTTAGGTGAGGAGCTGTGCTCTCCGGACACGCGACCGCCGTCTCCAGCATCTCCAGCAGCCTCGAGGGGGCACTGATCCCACTGCCTCTCTCTGCTCGCACGCTTGGATGGGCAGCACTGGCAGCTGAAGGCTTTGGAGACCTGCCGCTCTCACAGGTTTGCCTGGAAGAGGCAGGGTTGGAGATGTAAACCATCACGTGAGCCGTGAACGTTTTACAGGTTTTCCTATAGAAAGGGAAGGCAGAGTGTTTTCTCAGATAGCTGGGGTGGGTGATGGGTGTTGAGCGGAGGCTTCTTTGCTTTCAGGAACTCCAGCTCTGCGTCTGGGACAAGGTTTTAGCAACTTACAGACCCCTTGCCCGCGAGCATGTGAGATCGGCGCTTCATTTATCAGCAAACTCAAAATTCCTGTTGCAGTTCAGGTCTGCTTGGGTAAGAGGGCGATGGCTGCGGCCAGGACTGACCCGCCTCGCGTGGGTGTCTCTCCCAGGGCTCTTTCTCTTTTGGGGGAGTTCAGGACGGATGGTAGAGTGTTAATTGTAACAGCGGTTGGTTCTGAGCGGAGTCGGACGGGGCTTGTTGGGAATATTCTCACTGTTGGAATTTGCAGAGATTTTTGAGGGCTTGCAAATTGGTTATCGGGGCAGAACAAGCCGGCAGAGCCGTGGTGAGGAGAAGGGAATTGCAGGTGTGAATGCCTGAACGCACCCACCGTCATCCCACCTGGACACGGCTCCTGGGGGTTTCGGGCACTGGAGCTGGGCTGGGTTTGCAGCGCTGGCCTCGCTGGTGTGTTGCTTTCTTCCGGCACTAAAGCAGAGTTTCTTGATCAGCGTTTCCATGACGTAAAATTGTTGTTAAATCTGCGGAACAAAAGAAAATGCTGCGGTGTTGGATACGGCCCAGGAGAGCATCTCGGTGATGCTGACCGGTTCCAGTCAGATGCAAACGCAGGATCCTTTGTGACTGGTTCAGAGTAAATGGTCTCGGTCAGGTACTGACTTCAGTCAAGGGTGGGTGTTGCTAACGCAGGTCAGCAGGATTGTTTAAACATCCATTTGACGTGACGTTGAAGCGTACCTGCCGTGTACAGGAAGGTTTCTGGGAAGGGCCTGACGTCTACCTTTGTTTCAGATTGTCTGTAATCTTTTGGGAAGAAAGGGGCTGTAAAAGATGGATTTAGGTAGCTTAGTTTTCTAAAAGACTGGGTTTTCTTTCCAAATACGAACACCTGCATTTCTGTGTCTGGAAAAATTCTTATATTCCCTTTAAGTTCCCTACAACAGCTTTGTTGTGTTCATGGGCAATGGTAGGAGAGAGGCTTTCCCTGACGTTCTCGCCGTTGCCCCCCAGCACGGACCCCGCAGTCCGAGGCAGCGGCTTCTTTCGCTCGCCCTCTCTGTCGCCGCTGAGGGACCTTCACCGCCAGCATTGCTGGCTCGGGGCGATCAGATGATGACGCTCAGCTTCTGCTTTTCATATGGGGCTTTAACTCGAAGAGCAGCCTCTTCAGCCAGCTGGGGATTAACGAAAGCGAAAATGGAGATGGTGCTTCAAATCCTCCTCCTCTGCTTCGCAGCTTGCTGGAATTCCTTCGTTAGAGGGGAAAGGTTTATTTGTGCGAGGGGTAAACGGAGCTGAATTGAGGCTGCTAGCTGAGTGTTACTGGTGTGGGCTGTGCTGGCCTTGGCTTGGCAAAAATACCGCTTTGCGAGGAGAACGAAATCCTCAGCAGAATGGCGTGCCCGATGTTAACGGCGCTGATGGACCAAGAACGCCCCACCACGCCGGAGACGCCGGCCCTGCTGCCTCCCACGTGGAGGAACGCGGCCCTCATGCGCGCGTGGAGCTTCGGGAGACCCGTTGCCTCATCCTTCACCAGAGGAGGAGAAAAGGTCAGATCACAAAACCGTAGCAGTGAGTGAGCGGTGTCGTTCAGGAAAAGGCACTGTAAATCGGTTTAATTGTCCTTGACCGGTAACGAGCTGGGGAGCTGTGAGAGTGGGAAAAATGCCACAGGAATCTGAACCAGGAGGGGTTCTGCTGCTCCTAAAGCCTTGTCCCATCACATCCCCTGTGATCACCAGTGGCCCTGCAATGGGTGTGCCCTTCGGGAGGGCCACAGGAAACTGGTTTGGCACAGTGAGAGTGCACAGTGCATCCCAGTGCCCTGCAGCAGTCACAGGAATGAGGGAGAGGGAGAGGCTGGGCCAGACTCAGCCGTTCCGGGGAAGAAGGAAAGCTGCCAGCGTCGCGAGAAGGAATTGCAGTAGCTCACGGTAGAATTCCCCCACAGGAGCGGGGAAGGAAATGCCATTACTGCACCCTCACTACGGTATTTTGTAATCCCACTGATCCCATAAACGTGTCTGAGCTGCTTGGAAAGCTTTTCCCTTCTCTTGGAGGGCTGAATATTTGCTGCTACCCCAGACAGCTTCTCAGCTGACATCTGAGAAGGGCAAACCTCGCGTGCTCTGGCAGTTGTGTGATTATTCTGTAGCTGAACTTTTTATTCAGTCCAAAGATACTTTGATTCGCAAACGAGCAGGTAAAAGAGAACATAAACCATTTTTTATGGCTTTTTTGTTGTTCAAGCCTGGATTCCCATGGAGTGTGTGGAAAGCAGCTAATGCTGATTCAATGAGACAGCGTCAGAAACGGGAATCTGTTCTCCTCCTGGAGTGCCGTGGGCTCCTCTCTTGGTTTTTTAATTATTATTTTTTTTGTAATTGGAGAGAAGTGGTAGAAACACGATGGCACTGGAAGAATGGGGTGTCTGCGTATAATTTAGAGTGCCGACCTTAATTTAATTAAATGTAATCCAGTGCAACGTTAGACTAGCAGCAGTGGTCTTCGTTACAAAAGAGCCTTTCTCTCCTCTCCTCTGTGCCTGTGTGCAAGCAAACAGTTAATAAAAATGTCGAGCTGAGATGAAGTGCAGCTCAGTGTCTGGAGGGACGGGATGTGCACGGAGCTGGGTCTCCTTCGCCCTGCAGATCCCTGTGTTCTGGGTGCTGACATCTGCACGATCTTCGTTTGCACCTGATCCCTGTCCTGCTGGGGCACGGGGCGTCTCCTGGTGTCCTCGGTGAATTGTGGCTCTGTTCTGCGTGATCCACTTCCGAACCGCCCCGCTTGGCTCGCAGATGCTGCTCCCTTGGGTGGCAGCCAGGCTTTTAGCGTGCTCTGAGAATGTGTGTGCCCCAGAGCTTTTTTCTATTTTCATATAAAACTTGTCATTTGACAGCAGTCATCTGGGGAAAACTTAACTGACATATTCCAGTAGCGTTTTGCACCCAGTAATGATCTATCAAGAGCAGTGACCTGTCAGAGATCCCACTGAGAAGGTTCTACTGCTGCTGCACTTGGTGAGACGGAGAGAAAAGTTGGTGTGATTGCAGGTGCTGGAGAATGCTTTAGTCTAGGCCTAGGTAAGCCCCCGTGTGTAGCTTGTGTCTGGGCAGGTAGGCTTGGTTTGAAGCTCTGTTCATCCAGGCAGAAGCTCTGGAGTGGTTGGTTCCAGGCTCGGTCTTCCCACAGCCAGTGCTGCACAGCTCTGCCCTGCAGTGATTTTTGGTGACTGGGCTTCTAAACTGGTGTGCGCTGAGCTGCTGGGAGTGGAAATAAATACCACTGATACCTAGACGTGCTGGCAATCCACCCGTTAACGATTGCTAATCAGATTTGGGAGCCTCTTTGGCCTGGTTCACGCCGGCTGGCAGGTTTATTGCTGAAATAGCATTCGTTTATTTTTACAACGTGGGGAGGGAGTACATCAGCCACGTTACGTGGCGTTGTCTGCTCTTTGTCGTTGCTGCCAGGCTACTGGAAATGCATTTCTTGGTCCCTTTCGATGACCTGGATGAACGTCCCGTAAGAGTGGAACTGGACCCTGGCGTGAAGGTTTCTGCCAAATGTCTGAGTGGGAATAGATTCGTACAATTAAATGGATTTTTTGACAGCTCTCCAGTGGGTTTCAGATGCTACTTGGGTGGCTCACAAGGACTGTGCTTTGTCCACGATGGTATGGTTTTTTGGGTTTTCTCTAGAAGGGAGCGATGAGAGTGGAGACATACAATGATCTGGGGTTTGGGAGAGCGTTTTGGCCGCTCACGCGTGGCTCTGAGCGGGGAAGCGCGGCTGAGCTGCGCTGAGGCTCCCCAGATGATGGAAATGAACTTCCCGGAGAGCAGCGAGCTTGGAGTGGATTTTGAGGAGCAAAGTGGGTGGACTAGAGCTGGCAATTTAGAGGATACTTACATTTGATTCATTAGTAGCTCCAGGCCAAATAAACATTAAAAAACCCATTAAAGTAGCAGTTAATTTTTTTCCCCCTCAATAAAATTGCCTGAACTTGACAACCGTGACCGATTCCCTCCGTTGCCATTGTCACGCTGCCAGTCTGCGTGGGGAAGGAAATTAAACAAAAATGAAGTGGCTGTGTGCTAATCTGGGATTTATTGTGGGTTTTTGTATACGAGCCCTTTCCTCCGCCAGTGCTCTGTGAAGAGCTAGGGCTCCGCTGTCGTGCCCGTAGCTGCACAAAGACTTTTTCCCCCCCCTTGTTTCCACTGAACTACATTAAGGGAAGGCACAAAGCTCCGTGAATCACGAGGCTGATGACAAATATGTATTCGTGTGGCCAAGCACTGGTCCCCTGGCTCTGAAGTTGGTGGGTGCAGGTCCCGGCTTCGGGGTCGTCAGCCTGCTCTGAGATAATCCTCCAGATTTGTTGGAGGGGTTGAGCAGCCAGGGACGGCTGATGGAGCTGTAGGTGTTCAGCGTTGCCTGCAATCCAGGCTCTGTTTGGGGAGTTTTTAGCTTTTTTTTTTTGTCTGTGAAAGGAGGTGATGCTCTGTGCGATCGCTGGGGGTCTCAGGTGAGAAGCCCCTGAAGTGCAAATCACGCAGATACACAGAACACAGCTTGTTTCTGGGACAAGCTGATCAATTAGTCCGTTAATGAGGCAGTAGCTGCTCCTGTCCCGTTGAACAAGATACCTCAGCGGGGCTTTTCACTGCGGGTGCGGATGCGTACAGTGCTGTACGCGGCACGGGGGTCGAGGCTGGCCGGGGTCTGCGGTTTGAACACGTGGCTCGGAGGGGCTGGGTGAGGCCAGACATGCGACTTCCAAACCCTGCAGGGAAAGAAGTCGCTTCGTCGTTAACTGATGGATTTGGGAACGTGGAGCTCGTTCTTGGCTGTGGTGTCTTCGTCAGCTCCCGGAAATACCTTCGCTATAGCTTGTCTTGCTGAATTTCCCTGCCTTCCCTTATCCTCAGGATGCTGCGGGGCCGTGAAGTTTGGCAGCAGAAGCCCCCAGAAGCTCAGGCAGAGCTGCACGAGGCTCTAAATCGCTTTGCTGGGCGTGGAATTGAATGGACTGCAAACCCTGAACTGCCTGCTTGCACTGAGTTCCTGAAAGCTGCAGCTGACTGGTACCAAGATGACCAAAATGAGGGTTCTTGATCCTTTTTCCACTTGAAAAAGGAGAAATCTAAGTGGTTTTGAGTCTGAGGAACGTGCAACCTCCGTTTAGGCTGGGTCTGTGGTGAGCTGGATGTGCCTCCATCTCCCACATCCAGGCGTTTGGTTGCCAAAAGTAAAGCAATAGCCATGGCAGCAAAATCCTTGACAAGATGCAAATTGTCTTGAATGTACTGAGGGGAGAAAGAAAAAGAGCTTTGTGTGCATTAATCTAAGAAAAAAATGGGTGCTTTGGCTTGCGCAGCTGAAGGCTCTCTGCTGTAGATGTTTGCAGAAGCAGTTGTAGTCTGGAAAAGCTGTGTTTGGGTTTTGCATCTGTTGCTTTTAATAGCAAACACATTCTCATCCCATCTTCCCTGCAGTCCCTGTCTTTGTTACAGGGTTTGGTCACAGAGGCAGCACTTGCGCTAGCGTGAGCTCCCAGGGACAGTCGGGATTCGTTAAACCACCCGGGTAAGGGTCCTGGATGAAACTTCGGTTGCCTCCAGCCCTTCTGTAGCTGGGAAGAGAGGATGGACGGCGGCCAGGCTCTGCGCGAGAAGCAGCATCTGAAGATTGGGTCGTTAAGCGCCTGCGGAGCGCCGTGCTGGAGCGGGAACGCTGGCGGGTTTCAGCAGCTCTGATTTTGGCAGGAGCGCCTTCGGGGTCACCTAACGAACAGGAGGGGACAGCAGCTCTCCGGTGTAACCTCTGACTGTGCTTTTTTCCCCTTTAATGAGAAACCTGGAGCCTCGCGGGCTGTTTAATTACAGTGCAAGATGTGAAGCGTGACTGAAGCAGGCCCTTTCTCTGAAAGCTTGTGTTTCCGCCAGCGCGTTGGCTGCACCAGCATCCTTCAGGGCTCCCCTGGGCAGCCCAGACAAGGACGTGGGTCACTGGCAGACCCCTGCCCTCCTTCAGGGCGATAGTGGGGGCAGAGAGGTGCCCCTCATTGTTGTGTATTTGTGAGGGAGCTCTGTTCAGCTCTGGAGAAGCTGAAGGCCAGGTTTGGGGATGGAAGCCCCTCTGGACTGTCCGGCAGCCAGTCTCTGCCGGTTTGGACCATTCACTTTGCCCAATTTCAGATGTCTGCAACTGGTCTGAACGGTCAGGCTCTTTGGATTGCCAGTGGGAGCGGAGGAGGACTCGCCTGCGTGGTGCATTTCGCCCCAGTGTAGATGCTCTTGCGCTGGAGAAGTAGTCCTGTCCTCGACCTAACGCACGTGTGTGCAGCCGAAGCTTGGCAGGGAAACTGTGCTCCTGTGTCCATTGCAAAAAACATTCAGCCTCTGCTTCCTGGTGGGTTTTTTTAGGGATCGTCCCAACTCTTCTGGGAATAAAATATCGCCAAAGCTTTTTCGACCACGACTGATTAACATGTGCGCGCGGTGCCGTGCTAAAATCTGGATTGACGCAAGGATGCGTGACCCTGAACAGGCCACCTGCGCTGCAGGAAGTGCTGACAGCTCATTCCTGATGGCAGCGAGGAGAAAAGGGTGAGGGGCTGGGATGAAGGGGGCTTTCCGATGTCCCCCGCTCCCCTGGAGCGCATGAAAGCGCGAGCGCTGGCCTGGGTGCAGCCCTGAGCCGCGCTCGCTCGGCTCAGCCCCGCAGCCGGGAGAAACGCGCAAGGTGGAAAGCACTTGTCACAACGGATGAAGCCTGAAATACGTCTTCAGAAAGTCTTTTTTGATTCTAGCTGGCATTTCTGAGGCGGCTGCTGGAGGATCGGAGAGGACTGGGAGCTTTCCTCTCCCCTGCCCCGGGCGCGTGCCGGATCCGTCCTCGCAGGACCCGGAGAGGGGCTGGCCGCGGGCCTGGGCTCAGGCTGCCGGGACGCTCCGCAGCCTCCAGCGGGGTGTGGGGAGAGGACTGCCAACCTGTGTCACCACCAAAGGGGACCTTTGTTTTGTTTTTTTTTTTAAAAAAAAAAACCCAAACCCCAGCAAAAAAAAAAAAAAAAAAA